>JARYGA010055701.1:0-44099 GCA_030545235.1 Helianthus tuberosus
CTAGTGATCATAGTCTAGACTCGAGAAGGAATCCTAGTTCGCTATGATCAGAGCTCTGATACCAAGCTGTCACACCCTGGCTTTGCGGAAGCGTGGTTATTTTGGTGTGACTTCTTAATACCATAGCTTAACCATAACAAATCTATATGAAATAAAACCATGCAAGATCATCCATAGATTTAAGTTTTAAAAACTGAAGTAGCATAACATTGTCTTAGGGACTTACAACCTCATAACATAAAACATTGTTTTGAAAGACATAAACATCAACATGAATAAAATGAAGTTTAAGGACTGTGACTTGTTCAGGAAAGAGTCACATTCCCCAAACCCGGATGACCTCGTAACTAGTGCAACGGGAAAACGTGTCATACCGCGCCAGATCCTTTAATTCCCTGAAATACATGTAAGTTGAAAAATCAACAATAATGTTGAGCGAGTTCATGTGTAAGTGAGTAAATAAACCTTTGTAAGTATAAAAATCGTGGTATGTAGCAAATAAGGAAAAAGAGATCACCAATGGTTTGCAAGGCCATTGATATGTGTGAAGTGCAAGTAGGAAGACTCAAACCTAGCAGATTTCGCGATGGGTACAAAGTCACCCCAAGGTCCGTTCTGTTTGGGCCTGGGATTGGGCTCGCTACACCCAGATAAATCTACCGCTTACGTCCCTCGGTCCTACAATGAGGATTAATGGCCTCCAGTTTCTGCCTACCCACTCACATAATCTAAGTAGTAAACCTCCTTACGCTAACCATACCATGTATAAAGTACTTGTAATCAAAGTAACATGTATTTCACCCCCGCAGTTTAGAAAACTTAAAACAGTTAAGAGAAAAGGGGGACATGAACTCACAGTGGTGCGTCTCTACCAGGTATACCTTCAAATCAAGCAGCTGTATGACGACCTACACGTACTAACTCTATTAGACGGACGGCCGTGCCTTAGCTTTAAGGTTTAAGTTTTTGGGAAATAGTTAGACAACTATTTCGTGTTTATATTCGGTATACTTGGTAATCATTTTCCTTCCCAAGGATGGGGGATTTAATACATGTGTGTATAATTTCGAAATATATTATTAAGTCTCACTTAAAATATATTTTATTTCTAACTCCAAAATATAATTATTCTTCTCAAAAATATTATACTTTAATACATGTGATTTTCCCAAAATAATACTTAGTAATATTATTTTTACCCTAAAAATAATATTTACGTAGTTCACAAAATAATCATAAACACTTATACAAGTGATGTTGTGAAAATATATACTAAATATATATATGTATCACGTTTTATTTTGTGAAAATCCCACCTCCGATGTTTTGTAAATATAGTCGTGGCGAAACTTATATTTTGAAATCATGTCGAAAAGTATCTCTAACACCTATAGTGAAAATAATTCTAAGTGTTAGGTTTTTAGAAAAATTTCGCCAGAGTTTCCTCTGTAACTGGAGGTGGCCACGCTTTCAAGCGTATCATTTTCTTTTACAAATCAGACCAACAATTTTCTCAATCAACAATAAGCATTATTCAAACCATCAAACTAGTCAAAAATAGATGTAAATCGCAAAAATACATGAACTTGTGGTTTTTCCAAAATATGTAGTATCTTTCCATCATTTTTAGTGGATCTTTATATAAAACAATCCGATTTTGTAAAAACCTCGTTTTTAGGGAAGTTCCGTCTTTACAACTTCTTATCATCTTTTTCAAAAATAGTTATTTTGTCGAAACCTTGTGTTACACAAGTGTTTACACACTTGTGTGTTCTAAAAACCATTCGTGTTGGTGTAAGATCCGCCTTTAAAAGCATGTTTTCTCTTGACACTTGGTCCTTTGAAAATACCACTTGTAGATCCGTAGATCTACTAGTTTTAAACACTATTTCACAAACAAAATCGCTTTTACACAAGTTCATGATTCGTGTGTGGTAGAGTTTCATCCTTTAAACCTTGTTACTTCCAAAACAACCTTATGTCATGATCCATGATCATGACCAACCCGGGTTAATTGATGATCCGAGCTACCACAACATAGATCGGGTCCAAATACTCACACTAATCAAATACTACATGATTTACACAACATATGAGCTTTTAACCAACATTTATAGCATTTTAAGTAGACTTTTGTGTGTCATCTTGTATGTTTACGAGTTTTAACCGTTACAAATCATATTAACCACTTTAAAATAGTTCAAGAAGGTGATTTAAGCAACTTACTACTAGCTCGAGGCTAGGGAAGAATCTAAGCGAAAAATGCGTGGATAAAAGCAATAGAGTGAGGTCCTTCGCCTTCCGATTGCACCAAGGTTCCTTGTACGCGATCCTTAACACTTGTATGAGCTTGGAAAGTGATGATTAAAAATCGAAAATGGTGGATGGGGGTGGGGTGTGTTCGGCCGAGAGCTCTAGGAGAGGGAGAGAGTGTGTGTGAGTTGTGATGTTAAGCGTGTGTTATGTTGGATTAAGCTCATTACTTATAGACAACACTCAAGGATATTAACCATAGGATCATGTGCCTAATAGATATTAGACATGGTTGATTAAAATAATCAACATGGTACAAGGGTGTCCCCTTGGGGACGGTTTCGTTGGAAAGGGGGGGGGGGGTCTATGGTTCCATTCCAACTAAGTGTTTAGGTTATAGTTAGAAAGTGTTGGAGGTTAAACCATTTACTAGTGTGTAGTGTGTTATGACGGATGTTAGGGTATTTAGGGACCCTAACTGGCTCAGAAAAAGATAAACAATAAAAATGACAATATTTTCGTGTTCCGGGTAAAATCCGGTTGTTCGGTTGGATGCTAATCCGTTAAAGTTCTTAACAAAGCTTTAAAGTGTCGTTAATACCCTTTTTAGTGACACAACTCATTTCTGACACTTTGGAAAGTGTCTAGTAATATTGTTCTCATGTTTTGGCACTTTATTAGTTACCTAAAAGCTGAATTATTATGTAAAGTGCTGAGTTTTGTGCTTAGAGCACGTTTTAGGCACATCCAGTCATTGTACTTATTCCTATAGACGCAGTTCCCTACACTCACCACTAGTGTAGTATAATATTTCTGGCTCCTACGGGCCTTAGAGGCAGTGTCTGCCTGATGCTGGCTCTATCAGCATGTTCAATAGGTTATCCGTTCATTGTGCTACTGTGCTTTTGTGCATCATGTTTGTCACTAAGGTTCAGCATGTAAATAATGTAGTGACAGTAAGTAAAGTATGATGCAAGTAAGTACATGTATCAGTAATCAAGTAGCAGTTCATCAGTAATTTCAAACAAGCACAGTAATTAAGCAGTAATTAATTATTAATTAAGTCGTACGGATACCTGGTTTGGTGAGGGTTGTCACATTCCTGTCCAAAGTTCATAAGGATTTTTAGGGACAGACTTCGAAGGAACTCTATTGAGTATATGAACAACTGCTTTTAAGGCCTTGGTCCAGAGGAATAAGGGCAAACCTGAGTTGGCTAACATACTGCGTACCATGTCTATTAGGGTTCTATTTTATCTCTCAGCAACACCGTTCTGCTGAGGAGTACCGGGCATAGTATATTGGTTCACGATCCCCCAGCCCTTACAAAACTCATAAAATTGATCAGGAGCCTGACCCACGTCAGTATGTCGACCATAATATTCGCCTCCTTTATCTAATCTTTTTATTTGACGATCTAATTGTTTTTCAACTTCAACTTTATAGTCTTTAAAAGTTGTGAGAGATTCAGATTTTTCTTTAATGAGATACAGGTACATATAACGTGAATAACCATCAATAAACGTGAAAAATGAAGTGTGTCCAGTTATGCCAGCGATGTTATAAGGATCGCTAATATCAGTATGAATGAGTTCTAATAAATTAGAGCTCCTAGTGGCACCTTTCTTATTCGCTGATGTCATTTTACCTTTAAGGCATTTGACACATGTTCCAAAATCATTGAAATCGAGAGGTGGTAAGACCTCATCATTCACGAGTCGAGTTAAGCGTTCTCATGAAATGTGGCATAAACGTTGATGCCACAACATGGATGAAGTTTCAGCATCTCTTTTTTGCGTTTTCCCTTTGTTAAGTTCGCATTAATAGTATATGATAACAAAGACTTCGAAAAATCGTCATCTAATTCTAATCGATAAAGACCACCATCCAAGAAACCATAACCAAATATTTAAGAATTAAAAGTTATAGTAAGTTTGCCATGACCATGAGAAACAAGAAAACCGTCTACGTCTAACTTTGGTCCTGATACAAGATCCCTAGTAATCTCAGGAATATATAAGGTATCATAAAGTTTAATAGTTAAACCAGTTTTCATAACTAAATCTAATGTTCCCACAGCCTTGAATACTAGCGGCTTTCTATTTCCCAGCTTCAGCGTTCTTTGGTTTCTTTCCAGCTTCCAGATTGTATGGAATCCTTGTAAGGAATTGGTTACATAAATCATAGAACCAGAATCAAACCACCAAGTATTAGATGGAACATTTAAATTAAAGGACTCAAGTATCACGAAAAGATTATCACCTTTCTTGGCTAGCCAATCCTTAAAGTTCGGGCAATCCTTCTGCTTATGTCCCACCTTATGGAAAAACTTGCAGCGAATCTTCTCTTTGGATTCATTAGAGCCAGAAGCACTTGCACCTGCATCATGCCTTTGGACCTTTTCATTAGGCTTCTTATTGTAGTTCCCCTTCCTTTTCTTTGAGTCAACAGTCATCAAGTAAGCAACATCGGCTTTCTCCAGTTTCAGACGTTCTTCTTCTTGCACGCACATGGCAATCAACTCGTTCATCTTTAATTGGTCATTCTGAAGGTTATAGTTGACTTTGAATGATTCATAAGATGCGGGCATAGACGTCATTATAAAATGCACCAGAAAGCCATCACTAATCTCCATGCTTAATCCCTTGAGTCTTTGGGCCATCTCATTCATTTTCAGGATGTGCTCACGAATACCACTGACCCCATCGTACTTTGTAGTCACCAATTTCAAAATGAGGGTGGTGGCTTGCGCCTTAGATGTCCCTTGGAATTGAGCCTCCACATTAGTTAGATATTCCTTAGCTGTAGTAGCATCAGGAATGGCTCCCCTGATAGCAGGACTTATCGAGTTTTTCATGAAGATAAGAGACAAGCGATTAGCTCTCTCCTACTTTTGATGGAGTAGTTTCTCAGCTTCAGTACTATTATCAGTAAGAGCAGGGGGCATTTTCAGTTAGCATATAGTCAAACTCCATGAGTGCGAGAGTAAGGTTAAAAGAATCCTTCCACGAAGCATAGTTCGCACTAGTCAAAGTATCAATAGCCATAACAGGAGCTGATAGTGGATTAAAATAAGAAGGATAAGATACATTGCAAAAGAAAAAGTAAGAGTGACTTATGGCTAACCTAAAACTAAGCCAGGCAGAAATCAAGACCATTATACTAAGGAAGCTGTGATAACGTTATTTATACACACTAATTTTAAAAAAGGTTTTACTTGAATGATGGTTTTCGCTTTTGCTATGGCCAGTCATACAAGTATTTGAATAGTCAGACTGTACAGATTAGATGTAACACATCACCTTTGGGCAGAAGTTGAAACACCATAATTTTAGGCACAAGTCAAAGTTTGTGAGACATGAGTGTAACACATCACCTTTGGTCAGAAAATGAAACACTCATGCATCTTAGGCAGAAGTCATGTGTATATCATATGAACAAATGTAATAAGGAAAGTGTTACACTATGCTTGTTCATATAATAAGGATATACACCTAAGAAACTATGCTTAAGTTCACTAAACAATGACACAAGTAAAAGCATCACCTTTGGACAGAAGTGAGAACTTGAAAAAAATGATATTTTAGTTAAATAAATTTTAAATCAATAAAAAAAAGAATTAGTTGAATGATTATTTAAAAGTTAGGTTTATAAAACATAATAGAGTAAGGTTTTATAAAACAAAAGTATTTAATAATAAACCCAGCTGTTGCGCTGATCGAGTTGGACATTCAGATCTCGAGTTTGATCATTAGAACTCGAGTAGGCATAAGAACTCGAGTAGGGCAGTCTCAAGTATGGTAACTTTATCTCGAGTTGGACATTAGTCGAGTAGGTTATCACTACACTTTATATACATACATACATCATTACATACAGTTAATGACCCAACTTGAATATGAAAATCCAATATAAACAAATGATGGGATCATCCTAAATATGAAGATGTACAATCAAACAGATGCATGACCATAAATATATAATAAATTAAGCCTAACTAAGGTATGTGTCCTACCATTTAACAACAAAACTGAAAGAAATAAAACAGAATTCCGTGATTTTAATGTAGAGATTTACCTTTACCATATCATGGCTGGCACGAAAACAAGTGATACAATTTTTTAGGGTTTAGCCATTAATCCAGAAACCTTAACCATAAATAAAAGGATTTAATCAGGTTTAATAAAAACTTACTTTTTTCGATTTCAATTCTAGATCATAAGGGAATTTAAGAACTGAGTAACATCGCTCTGATACCACATGTTGATCAGTTGTTTTAAGATCTAATGGAAAACACTTTAGGGATCTTGATATACCTGACAATCCAGTAGTGGTTAGAGATAAAGAAGAAACCATCTTGATCGGTTCCCGTTTAGGGTGAGCAGTTAGGATGGAGAGGAATGATGATAGCAGTTAGATAACCAGTTGAATACGAATTTGGTTATAGTGAAGGGGGACCGAAAATTAGAAGGTTAGTGTGTATTGTTTAGGGTTCCCCAATAACCTGTATTTATATGCTTCACCCAAGGGGAAACCCAAACTAATTAGTATGGGCCTTTACGCACATCAAACAAAGCCCAATTAATTTTATTGGGATATTAAGGTAAATTGATCTGGTTTTTAGATAAATGATCAATAAGGGCACCATAAATTATTTATTAAATAATATACGCTAACAACTTACAGTAGGTAGCAAAACGAAGACTTGTTGAGGCAAACCCATGAAGCCTGAAGCAACCATATCTCTTATGCGGACTAGTTTTTGATGCGTGTGTGGTGTGATATATATTTAAGTATATTTTTTGCCCTTTTTACACATTAGTTAAGTTTTAAATTTATAAAACACGATATTTACTAACACCAAACACACATATGGGCAAGTGCACCCATCGTGAGCGTAGTATATTGTTGGTAAGATACCGAGGTCGTCCAAGAACACAAGAGCTTTTAGTACCGGTTTATCCTCAACGTCTAATCAAATCAAAAGTTTAAAAAAGGTTTTAAACTAGAAAAAAAAAAACTAAAATGCTGAAAAATAAAATAAAAATAAAAACAGATAGACAAGATGAATCACTTGGATCCGACTCGTATTTAGTGTAACCTTTGATTATTTCCGCACTTTTGCACTTTTTAAGAGATTATCTTAGTTATAGTAGTAGGCCCCTCTTTTGAAGGTGACGTTACCCTCAAACCAGTAGTTTGAGTCAGCAAGGATACAATCCTAAAGGGTTGGATTATTGAAAGATAATTAATTAAGTTATTAATGCGTAATGTGGTAGGCCCCTCTTTTGAAGGTGACGTTACCCTCGGCTAAGTAGTTTGAGTCAGCAGGGATACAATCCTAAATAGCCGGGTTAAAGTTTTAATAGTAGTTTACATATGAGGGGATCAAGGAGTTCGGACCCCCGCCATCCAATACTAGTGGGTATTGAAGGAGGTCCTACTAAAGTTGACCCAGGTCCTTGCAGGATCTATACACTGAACAAGGCAAGACTCTTACCAAACCATTCCCTTAACCCCCGACCAGGTAGCCAACATATCTCCATATAGACCGTGGAGATATGAATTGTGTAAATCTTTTATTTTATATATATAGTAAAATAACGCCAAGACACCACGGACAAACGATAAGGAAGATTCACCTTCAACATAAGAAACTAGTTATTAAAGTCATTAATACATAACCAAATAAAAAGTGCGAAAAGATTAAAAATAAAAAGTATTACACTAAACACTTGTCTTCACCAAGTGATGTAAGAGACTTAGGCAACATGGCCTTTGATTGTCAAGAACTCTTACGATCAATCTTGGATCCCGAGACTACTCACACACTCTATGATGGATGATGGTGGTGGATGTGGGTTGTGATGGTGGTGGTGGGTGGGTGAAGTGTGAGAGAGGTGGTTTGCCAAGGGATGGTTTGCAAATGAGCCAAGCACCCCTATTTATAGCTTGCACAGAAGCCCGGACACGGCCCCATGTCCACCCATCTTCTCTTTCTTCATTAATTGCAGTTTGTCTGTATTAGTTGACCACGCCCCCGTGTCCGCTGGGCACGACCCCGTGTGAAGAAGCGTATCTGTACTATCATGATTTTCCTAGATTCTGCGAATCTTAGAGTTGACCACGGCCCCGTGTCCGCTGGACACGCCCCCGTGGTGGGTGATAGAAGCTTCTACAACTTTGTCTTTTCTGCAGACACTTGGGCACGCCCCCGTGCTCATTGAGTACGGGGCGTGTTCAGCCTTCTGTTCCCTTGCTTTTGCTTGGGAAGATGCTGTCGGGGGGCCGGGCATGCCACGTTTATCCCTTTTCTTGTATTTATGTTAGATTTAGCTGCCTTTTTGCTTCTTTTGTTCATTTGAGCTCATTTAATCCTGAAAATACAAAAGGAAGACAAAAACACACTTTTCCAACATTAGTACTAAAAAAGGGTTAGTTTTATGCCACATTTGATGTAATTTATGTGTTGCATTTTGCACACATCAAATACCCCCACACTTGAATCTTTGCTTGTCCTCAAGCAAAACTCTTTATAATGTGGCTTTAACACTCCCAAATGGAACGGGTAGAAGAGAAGGTTTTCGCATTCTCTCATGAATATAAACATATAAACAAGGTTTCATGGTTTGCTCAGTTAGTTAGTTAGTAAAACATCAAGATAATTTCTAGAATGAGTTTTATAAAAACTTTTTCAAGTAAAGTTAAATATTGGGGAATCTTCTAAAAGTGGAGTTGGTTCAAATTAAAACCAAGCGAAGAGAAATCGGTTCAAACAAAAGGGAATAAACCATTGTAAAAGGAAAGAGACAACCAAACCATGTGTATAAAGAAATTCTCTCTTCTTTAACCAAGCCAAAGACATATCAAATGACCCTGCTCTTTTAATGCTACTATGAATACCCTCAATAGTAGAGATCGACGATGCATCGACCATGGAGCACGATGGATGTCATAACCTGATTGTAGACATGTCATACTCCTTCAAAACATTTTTTTTTTAATTTTCTCCTCCCTTGGCTATTTAAGCAAGTCCAACCCCACATTTTGATTTGAGCCTCTTGCAAGAACAAAATCTCTATATTATCACCATATTTTATAGGATATAGAGCCCTGAATACCTTCCATAGAAATTATATAGATGCAAGAGACCTGGCAGTTGAAAGATTAAATGTTATATATTCTAAGTCAACAGTACCACATGCCAATTTTTTAGAACTCTTCTATTTCTTGACCCGTAAATCATAAACACACGGATGCTTTTTGGATCCGCCCCCTAAACTCCAATTTCAGATTCATCGATGCCTCTTCAATCACTCTTATCTCTCTTCTAGCTCTTCCTTATAGATTTTAACTTATAGTTCGGACCTTTGAATCAATTGTAAGATTATTATGAATTGATTGACCTTATTTCTAGATCTGATTAGAAATGGAGGATTGAGAGATGCTGGTGAAATAGATATGAGAGGTATACACCAATAGTCATCGGATCAAGTTACATTGATTCTAGCAAGATGCGGTTGGGGCTGCTTATGAGATTTTAACAAGCAATGTGTCTACTGTGAGAGAAGATGCCATTGTTGAGATCGCTATCCATTAAGCATCATCATGTTCTTCATTTAATAGTGCCTCATGGTGTTATCGTATTTTCGACCGATCTCTCTGGTGGGTGTTATCAGTAAGGTGGTTTCTAAAATCTTGGCGAATAGACTCAAACAGGTTCTTGACAAGATTATTTCTCCAGTCCAGTCCGCGTTTTTAAAGAGAAGAAACATTTTGGACGGCCCTCTGATTATTAACGAAGTCATCAACTGGGTAAAGAAAAAGAAAAAGACATCTCTTATCTTCAAGGTCGACCTTGAAAAAGCTTACGATAGTGTGTCTTGGAGTTTCCTGGTTAACGTGATGCACCACATGGGGTTTCCTTCGAACTGGAAAAACTAGATTATGGGGATTTTATTTACCGGTAAGGCTTCGGTCTTGGTAAACGGATCTCCGACGAAGGAGTTTGGGCTAAAAAGGGGGTTGAGGCAAGGAGACCCTCTATCTCCCTTTTTGTTCACTATCGTAATGGAGGGGCTCCACGTCATGATGTCGAAAGAGGTTGAAGCGGAAATGTTCAAAGGGATTAAGCTTCCAAACGACGGGCCATTGCTGTCTCATTTGTTCTACGCGGATGACGCCCTCTTTGTAGGTGAATGGTCGGAGGGTAACCTAAGGAATTTAAATAGAATTCTTAGGTGTTTCGAGATAGCTTCAGGGCTTAAAGTGAATTTGTCTAAAAGTAAGCTTTATGGCATAGGAGTGGGTGAGGATGTGGTGGATAGCATGGCCTCAATTTTAAACTGTCAAAAAGGGGAGCTACCTTTCGTCTATCTTGGCTTACCGGTCGGGTCCTCGATGAAACGGAACTCGCATTGGAAGGAGATGATAGACAAGTTTAACAAAATATTGTCTCTGTGGAAAGCTAAAAACCTTTCCTTTGCGGGCAGAGTCACATTGGTGAAAGCGGTATTGGGCGCCTTAGCTATCTACCCCCTATCGTTCTACAAGGCTCCGAAAGGGGTGCTGAAATGAATGGAAGGAATTCGTAGGAGGTTCATGTGGGGGGGGGGGGGGGGCGGTGCAAACTCGGTTCGGAAGATCCGATGGGTGAACTGGGAGAGGATCATAAAGTCAAGAGCTAGGGGAGGGCTTGGTGTAGGTGGGATTGGGGATCTAAATGTGGCCCTCGTAACCAAATGGAGGTGGCGTTTACGGGAAAACGGGGAGCAGTTGTGGGCGAGAGTGGTGAACGCTATTCATAAGGGCGGAAAGGGAGGAAAGGTGATTCCCATAAAGAAGTCTCTAGGGGGCTTGTGGAACTCCATTGCTGATGTCAACAAGGAGTTTATCAAGTTCAATAAAGATCTGGACGATCTTTTAGTTTGCGAGGTGGGCGGCGGAAATAAAGTTCAATTATGGAACGACGCATGGTTGCAAGGGGGCGTTTAAGAGATAGGTATCCGGGGTTGTTTGGCGCTGCGATACTGTAAGGCCCGCATTTGCGTCTAGTAGAAATGACACCCAAAAGACGCTAGAACATAAATTTTTAAACTGTACAAATCTTTCTCAATTTAAAAAGGTGAAAACGCTAATATCATTAATACATGATTTTAACAAAATTTGGGCATGACCCGTCCGTAAGACGAGTGTATCCCTGTATTAACCATCAACAAACAAGTTTACGACCCGTTCGACTAGACACGACTAAAAACCATACACCAAGTATTAACAAGTGTAACTACTAACAATGTTATGCAAAAACAAGCATTTGACCCAAAACATTAATACATAATTGCGGAAGCGCTTGATGATCATAAAGTGTGCATATGCTCGCTCCAATTTGCCAAGTCGCCTACATTGAGGATTTACCTACATTTGACATAACAAATAGGTTAGTATTTCGCCACTAACAATTTTCGGTAATAAACCCACTTATTTCTTTCTCGGATAAGCATCATTCGTTTACTTTGCTAACCGTTAAACGGTTCCATACATGCTTGTCTCAAATAGAGGCTAAGCATACTTTACTTAACATACCCGTTAGGAACGGATACTAGCATCATTACATCATCTTCATTCGATTTGTTCATAATGAACAATCATAGTCATTTCATTCTTACATCATACTCCGATCCGAGAAAGACGGATCGAGTAGACTTTCGTCCATTGCATACATAACTTCCCATACCCGGTTCAACGAAAAGTACCGGATATGATGCGTTAACTTTCGTATTTTAATCATTCCTCACAATCCGTTTATGACGGATTTTACCATTACTTTCAACGATCATTGAATTCAATTCTAACAACTTTGACATAACCAAACAATACAAGTAAGATTTATTATACATATGACAACATCATAAATACAGAAATGCGGTGTACACTAACGTACCTCGATCTTGTGAACTTTCCGATTTCCTAGTGTTGGAACCTTCTTCTTTCGCGCCTATAACAACACATTCATTCGTTTATTTAGTACAACTAAATCTCATTCATTCACCTTCCAAATTATACATATTATTCTTTTAAGCATTTCATCAAACACTTGGTGGACATCGTATTTACTAGCATTATGTACAAGTATACAAAGCATGAATTCCTACTAGTTCATCTTATAATTCATCAACATTCAACCCATGTTCATAACCTTCTTTTATCCTACATAAATTTTCTAAGATTCAAGCATTACTACATCATCATATTTCAAGATTCCACATGATTATAGCTTCTTTGATCATCCTATTCATACCAAAATTTCACAAAGTGGGTTTTTACCAAAATCTTTCAAATAACCTAAAAATCAACATGATTCTTGTCCTAGAAGGTAACCCTAACTCAGATTTCTCACATTTAGACATAAAAATTCAAGATTGGGTTGTAACCCTCATCCTACAAATCATAATTTCAGAAAATAAAACTTACCACTTCACTAATTAGGGTTAGATACTCGAAAATAGGGGCTCATGCATTAGATTCTCCTTGAGATTTCAAGTGAATTGATGGAATTTAGCAAACTAGGGTTCTTCCCCCTGCTCTGATCGAACCCAGAACCCCCAAATGTGGGTATTTTTCAATTTTGTTTATTATTAAAACCTTTTAATTCATTATTTACACATTAAACCCTCCCACTTTGAAAGAGTGTTTAATTTGGGCTTCTCCATAAACTAACTACCATTTCGCCATATCTCATTAACTATGTTAAATTCTTTGTTTATTTTTACTTATTGTTATATTAAACATTTTTGGGGTGTTACAGATACATAAAGATGTTAAGGTTCAAGATTGTTATTCCAGAGATAGGGGAGGTACAAATTGGTTTGTAGAGTGGCGTACCAATTCCCTCTCCCAATCCTTGGCAGCGGAGTGGGCCCAGTTGGAAGGGGAGTTAAGAAACCAAGTTATGGGAGACAGTAGCGATGTATGGAAGTGGAAGATAGAGACGGGGAAAGTAGAGTTTTCAGTTAGTCAAATCAGAAATAGCATGGAAGACTGGAGGAACCAGAACGTGTCGACCAACACTTTCGTTTGGGAGAGGTACGCAGTTCCTAAGGTTAATTATTTTGCTTTGCGAGCGGTCGATGGAAACATTCCGACGGCGGCAGGTCTTGCTAAAAGAGGTGTCTTCTTCGGTAACGGATTATGTCCGATGTGTAGGATTGAGGAAGAAACTGCAGATCACCTACTGGTGGGTTGTGCGACCGCTAAAACCATATGGTGGATGGTTTGTGTTTGGTTAAAAGTTCCGATACCGACGTCCTTTGTGTCTGTGGAGTAGATTCTGAATTATGGGAGAAACCAAGAGGGGAGGGGTAAAAGGAAACGGGTCATATATTCGATGTTTCTTTTGACACTGTGGAGAATATGGAAAAATCGGAATGACAGAATTTTCGAGCATAAGTACACGTTTGATGTAATGATCGTGGAAGGGATCAAAGAAGAATCCTTTTGGTGCATGAAAAAAAAGGGTGGACTGGCATGTTTAACTTAGGAGACTTGGAACAACTTTGATAACCTGGATTTAGGCTAGTCAGAGCTTGTTTTCTGTTTGTTTGTTCTCTTTTCTGGCTGTGCTTTTTGTTGGGGTGTTCTGTCTCTTAGTTGTTGGCTAAGAGCTGTTTCTTTGTGTTGAATAAAATGGGTTTCGTTTGGCTGGCCAAAAAAAATAGTGCCTCATATATATATATATATATAGGACAAAGATCCGTTAGGAACCACCCTTTATTGCGAGAACCGTGAGAACCCCCCTTAAAAGAGGTTTCGTCCCCGAAACCTTTCTCATTCCAACTACACCACTTCTACTCTTACTTTTTCATCTATTCATTCACGATGCTTAATAAAACATAGATGTACTCGGGATCTTGGCAAGAGTTTCATTCATGCATAAACGTATTTGTACGCATTGTCCCTCTGTTCTTAAATCAAGTAAATTACTTTCATAATCACATATAAGTCAGAATCTGATCCAGAGCTCTTATTAGTGTCGTTTTCACCTTATAATGCTAGTTCCTAGCATATATCATCACTAGCGGTTCGTTCATTGAAATTTATTCCAAATGTATACTATTGGTCGTACAAGCTTATGCTGATGGCTTGTTTCTATCTTTCTAAATAAGCGTAACATATTCATACATTTATTAATATAAATAAATCGATTTATTTCATTTCGCACACGAATCATGCACGATATAATTCATTATTGTAATCATGAGCAAACCCCATTATCCCATTACTAACGTTCTTCTAATTACTTTCTTGTTCATATAAGGGCTTAGCATAGCATTATACGTATACTATAAACATTTAATGATTTTGTGGTACTAATACAAAGCTACCCACTTCCTAATTACTTTTTCATACTTAATACGAGTATAAGGTATCATTCTACGGTTACTACCGTCACTGGAACTAATCACAAGTTTGAGTTTAGCCTTAAATTTAATCCTTCGCACACTTTATTATTAGCTCCTTGCATGAACTACTTATGATAACAACTAGGTATGTTGTGTACGAGCACCATACGAGCATTTAACTAATTCAGCTCAAACTTTCATTTAAGGCCTTTAGATCTCCCTCTTAATGACATTCATACCTTCTCACGCTGACCGTTACAGGTCGATCATTGTATACCATACCATAATTATTCTACCATTCATTTTGTTCATACTTACAAATAAATCTACGGATTCTTATCATTAATCAAGAATTAAACATTTTACTAACCTCGCCTTCAATGCATAAGTCGGTTATCCGTGCGCCGGATCGATCCGCTTCTTTATATGTACCTTCCGTACTAGACTTGGTCTTATTCATTCATGAAATATGCTCCCACTCGTGGGCATCCTTCCACTAGCTTCATTACTAACATCTCACTAAGAATTCCATCATATTTTTCTATAAATAAACAGTTAGCACATAACCCTTCATAACGGCGTCCCGCGGGGTGTTTGTTCGCCCATTGCCTCTTTCACAATTTTCTTACGTACATGCTAAAACATATCATACATTCCATTTCTTACATACAATCCTTTCTTTTTATTGGTTATTTCTCCAACTTTCGCAATTTGACCTTTCAAGGTCAGACTAACACCCCCTCACCTATTAGTAATAAACTTGACAAACCGAACATTAAATACCGGGTTCAAATGGCGATCGCCATTTGACCCGTATAACTTATTTGAGTTTGGTACTTAGTTTTTATTCTTACTTGTTTAATCCGTCTTCACTTACGGATTCGAACTTTTAATTTATTACCTTTCATTCTTACTGGGTTGAATCCATTTCTTAGATTCTAACATTTTCATCCGTACCTTTCGTTCTTCTGTCGTATCATTTACCATGTCATTTTTTAATATATTTTCGTATTAATCTTCTACAATCAACTTCAAGTGTTGGGTCCTAGCACTAATTCCATGTCCTAATTCATGTAGCGCGTCTCAACGCAACACTCTACATCCTATTTCTAGTGGTGTTCTCACCATTCTTTCCTTGAGTTTGTTTTACATTCAATCGTAAGCTTAAACTTTTCATTCTTATCTTTCTCTCTTATATTGACCCGATCCCTTAAGAATCGTTAGACCCCTTTTTACTAGCTTGTCCGGACATAAGTGAGATGATTCTCGTGTTTTTTCTCGAGCTTCGGTCCATACATGACCATCTCTTAATATACCATTTCCATTTGTTCGTTCACCGTATTTGGTGATAATTCACCTACGTTCCCTAACATGTCTCTACTAATGAGTATCCTACATTACACATTGTATTTCTTACGTAATGCTTCTAGCATTTGTAAGTAATTATTATTTATTGTCTTCTACCATATAACCTTATAAGGTCAACCACTACCCAGTACTTTTTGTATATAAGTATTGCAGTACATGTTGTACTTACTTTCAATTCGAACATCTTTACAAAATGTCTTTAGCTAACATCCCAACTAATATTCTTACCATACCTTTCATCAACATTACCAAGTTCTCATTTCCGCCTTAGAACTTCTCAACTAAAATTTATGACCGATTTACCCTTATAATGAGGTCTTATCGATTTAACATTATGCCAACAATTTCAACAAAACGTACCATAACATTTCTCATTTATTTATACATTTCACTTTGATTTCGAATACTCAAACACGTATACACCTTCATGTAGATGAATTCGAAGCGATTGCGAAATCACTTACCTTTAGTGTTCATGCTTGCCTTATCGCTTCCTCTTACCCCGTTTGCCATCCATACTTGAATCAACCGACAAGATTTCCATCCTTACATATTATTACATTCGTAACACTGTTAGCTTATGTGAGCATACATACAACTATTCATTTTCTCTCTATTCATAAGTTAATTGACTTTCGTTAGTCAAATTTCGTATAAACGAGGCATTTATTATCAGTTATCTCACTTCCAATCCATACAACTAAACTAGCATCAAGCATAACACGTAAATCACTTAATACATAACACATTAACTCTTTACTTTAGCATTTGTGTCTAATGACCATTTCATGATATCCCTATACCGTTGACTTTTAGATAGTCAACTGTCTTGCTTACACACTTCAAACTTTTGAACATGTAATCATCTAAATATGATAGACCGTAATATTAATATTCTACGTATTTCATACATAAAATTTACGTAATCCTCCAAACAATACACATATATACATTCACTTTCACGTACTTTCACATGCTAATGCTTCATGATTCTACAAATAGTAATTATCATTCAAGTTAACTATATAACATAATTCCAACGCATCCTTTACTAATAAGCTCGTATGATTCGCATTTAGCATATATTCGCCTCTTAATCATAACAAGGCAAATCATTAAATACACATAAGCATCACACCATTCAAGTACAAGGTACAAGCCTCTAATGCATAATTCTGATCAAAGCATACATTCATCCGAATTTTCATACGAATTTCCATCTAACTCACCTTCTTCAAATTATTTTCACCACTAATCTCATCATTTTTTTATTAACAATTCCGGCTCCTTCACATATCCAAGCACTTTAGTCTATACTCCACTTTATACATTCGTCATTCATTTCATGCCATTCCATACGTTACATTCGACTTTCATAAATTTTACTTTATCGCCAACGATCTACATAACTTTACATAACTTGTTATATCTTCTATTAACTTGCCAGGAACATAAAACGGGCATTTCTGAGAAGTATGGGAACTTAAATTATAGTTTACAAGCTTTCAATACATCATAGTTCATTAGTCCGTATTTACTTCATTCGCATTCTCACATTTTAAACTTTACTCACTTTTTAAACTTTCATCATTCATTCACGTCATTCGACGCATTTCTTTCGACCTTTACGATTTCATTCATTCGTAACCACTACCCGTGATTACATATATCTTATTGGGCCTTATATGGGTCTCACTCAATCATAAAATAGGCTTTCGGACAACTCGGGGTCTCAAAATACGAAAAATAACAAAAAACGAAAAGTTCCAGCGGACTGAACTTCTGCTAGCCGTCGGCCACGGCCTGGCCTCCCGTCGGCAACGGGGCCCGGAATGTGGCGTCGGCCACTTTTGCCCATCGACAGAAACTTAGGGCGTCGGCACCATGGGGGCATCGGCGACGGCCAGAGGCCCGTCGGCGACGGCCTCCCGTTAGCTAAAATCGCTGCAGACCTTGTTTTTGGTATTTTAATCATTTTTCGGGCTGGTTTCGGTTATACGGTTCCTGGAACTCCCCATTTCACCTCCCATTATTACTACTCCACATACTTAACTTAAATATATATCGTAAACACACTATAGATACTTGTATTAAACCGAAAATTCAAATTATTACCTCATTGGCGATCTTGGAGCGAGCACACTTTTTCAAGAGTCGTCGGTTTGAGTTCAAGCATCACATCATATGCTCGAATCCCTCAAACCTTGGCTCTGATACCAACTTGTAAGGTCCGAATTTGCGTCTAGTAGAAATGACACCCAAAAGACGCTAGAACATAAATTTTTATAGTGTACAAATCTTTCTCAATTTAAAAAGGTGAAAACGCTAATATCATTAATACATGATTTTAACAAAATTTGGGCATGACCCGTCCGTAAGACGAGTGTATCCCTGTATTAACCATCAACAAACAAGTTTACGACCCGTTCGACTAGACACGACTAAAAACCATACACCAAGTATTAACAAGTGTAACTACTAACAATGTTATGCAAAAACAAGCATTTGACCCAAAACATTAATACATAATTGCGGAAGCGCTTGATGATCATAAAGTGTGCATATGCTCGCTCCAATTTGCCAAGTCGCCTACATTGAGGATTTACCTACATTTGACATAACAAATAGGTTAGTATTTCGCCACTAACAATTTTCGGTAATAAATCCATTTATTTCTTTCTCGGATCAGCATCATTCATTTACTTTGCTAACCGCTAAACGGTTCCTTACATGCTTGTCTCAAATAGAGGCTAAGCATACTTTACTTAACATACCCGTTAGGAACGGATACTAGCATCATTACATCATCTTCATTCGATTTGTTCATAATGAACAATCATAGTCATTTCATTCTTACATCATACTCCGATCCGAGAAAGACGGATCGAGTAGACTTTCGTCCATTGCATACATAACTTCCCATACCCGGTTCAACGAAAAGTACCGGATATGATGCGTTAACTTTCGTATTTTAATCATTCCTCACAATCCGTTTATGACGGATTTTACCATTACTTTCAACGATCATTGAATTCAATTCTAACAACTTTGACATAACCAAACAATACAAGTAAGATTTATTATACATATGACAACATCATAAATACAGAAATGCGGTGTACACTAACGTACCTCGATCTTGTGAACTTTCCGATTTCCTAGTGTTGGAACCTTCTTCTTTCGCGCCTATAACAACACATTCATTCGTTTATTTAGTACAACTAAATCTCATTCATTCACCTTCCAAATTATACATATTATTCTTTTAAGCATTTCATCAAACACTTGGTGGGCATCGTATTTACTAGCATTATGTACAAGTATACAAAGCATGAATTCCTACTAGTTCATCTTATAATTCATCAACATTCAACCCATGTTCATAACCTTCTTTTATCCTACATAAATTTTCTAAGATTCAAGCATTACTACATCATCATATTTCAAGATTCCACATGATTATAGCTTCTTTGATCATCCTATTCATACCAAAATTTCACAAAGTGGGTTTTTACCAAAATCTTTCAAATAACCTAAAAATCAACATGATTCTTGTCCTAGAAGGTAACCCTAACTCAGATTTCTCACATTTAGACATAAAAATTCAAGATTGGGTTGTAACCCTCATCCTACAAATCATAATTTCAGAAAATAAAACTTACCACTTCACTAATTAGGGTTAGATACTCGAAAATAGGGGCTCATGCATTAGATTCTCCTTGAGATTTCAAGTGAATTGATGGAATTTAGCAAACTAGGGTTCTTCCCCCTGCTCTGATCGAACCCAGAACCCCCAAATGTGGGTATTTTTCAATTTTGTTTATTATTAAAACCTTTTAATTCATTATTTACACATTAAACCCTCCCACTTTGAAAGAGTGTTTAATTTGGGCTTCTCCATAAACTAACTACCATTTCGCCATATCTCATTAACTATGTTAAATTCTTTGTTTATTTTTACTTATTGTTATATTAAACATTTTTGGGGTGTTACAGATACATAAAGATGTTAAGGTTCAAGATTGTTATTCCAGAGATAGGGGAGGTACAAATTGGTTTGTAGAGTGGCGTACCAATTCCCTCTCCCAATCCTTGGCAGCGGAGTGGGCCCAGTTGGAAGGGGAGTTAAGAAACCAAGTTATGGGAGACAGTAGCGATGTATGGAAGTGGAAGATAGAGACGGGGAAAGTAGAGTTTTCAGTTAGTCAAATCAGAAATAGCATGGAAGACTGGAGGAACCAGAACGTGTCGACCAACACTTTCGTTTGGGAGAGGTACGCAGTTCCTAAGGTTAATTATTTTGCTTTGCGAGCGGTCGATGGAAACATTCCGACGACGGCAGGTCTTGCTAAAAGAGGTGTCTTCTTCGGTAACGGATTATGTCCGATGTGTAGGATTGAGGAAGAAACTGCAGATCACCTACTGGTGGGTTGTGCGACCGCTAAAACCATATGGTGGATGGTTTGTGTTTGGTTAAAAGTTCCGATACCGACGTCCTTTGTGTCTGTGGAGTAGATTTTGAATTATGGGAGAAACCAAGAGGGGAGGGGTAAAAGGAAACGGGTCATATATTCGATGTTTCTTTTGACACTGTGGAGAATATGGAAAAATCGGAATGACAGAATTTTCGAGCATAAGTACACGTTTGATGTTATGATCGTGGAAGGGATCAAAGAAGAATCCTTTTGGTGCATGAAAAAAAAGGGTGGACTGGCATGTTTAACTCAGGAGACTTGGAACAACTTTGATAACCTGGATTTAGGCTAGTCAGAGCTTGTTTTCTGTTTGTTTGTTCTCTTTTCTGGCTGTGCTTTTTGTTGGGGTGTTCTGTCTCTTAGTTGTTGGCTAAGAGCTGTTTCTTTGTGTTGAATAAAATGGGTTTCGTTTGGCTGGCCAAAAAAAATAGTGCCTCATATATATATATATATATATATATATAGGACAAAGATCCGTTAGGAACCACCCTTTATTGCGAGAACCGTGAGAACCCCCCTTAAAAGAGGTTTCGTCCCCAAAACCTTTCTCATTCCAACTACACCACTTCTACTCTTACTTTTTCATCTATTCATTCACGATGCTTAATAAAACATAGATGCACACGGGATCTTGGCAAGAGTTTCATTCATGCATAAACGTATTTGTACGCATTGTCCCTCTGTTCTTAAATCAAGTAAATTACTTTCATAATCATATATAAGTCAGAATCTGATCCAGAGCTCTTATTAGTGTCGTTTTCACCTTATAATGCTAGTTCCTAGCATATATCATCACTAGCGGTTCGTTCATTGAAATTTATTCCAAATGTATACTATTGGTCGTACAAGCTTATGCTGATGGCTTGTTTCTATCTTTCTAAATAAGCGTAACATATTCATACATTTATTAATATAAATAAATCGATTTATTTCATTTCGCACACGAATCATGCACGATATAATTCATTATTGTAATCATGAGCAAACCCCATTATCCCATTACTAACGTTCTTCTAATTACTTTCTTGTTCATATAAGGGCTTAGCATAGCATTATACGTATACTATAAACATTTAATGATTTTGTGGTACTAATACAAAGCTACCCACTTCCTAATTACTTTTTCATACTTAATACGAGTATAAGGTATCATTCTACGGTTACTACCGTCACTGGAACTAATCACAAGTTTGAGTTTAGCCTTAAATTTAATCCTTCGCACACTTTATTATTAGCTCCTTGCATGAACTACTTATGATAACAACTAGGTATGTTGTGTACGAGCACCATACGAGCATTTAACTAATTCAGCTCAAACTTTCATTTAAGGCCTTTAGATCTCCCTCTTAATGACATTCATACCTTCTCACGCTGACCGTTACAGGTCGATCATTGTATACCATACCATAATTATTCTACCATTCATTTTGTTCATACTTACAAATAAATCTACGGATTCTTATCATTAATCAAGAATTAAACATTTTACTAACCTCGCCTTCAATGCATAAGTCGGTTATCCGTGCGCCGGATCGATCCGCTTCTTTATATGTACCTTCCGTACTAGACTTGGTCTCATTCATTCATGAAATATGCTCCCACTCGTGGGCATCCTTCCACTAGCTTCATTACTAACATCTCACTAAGAATTCCATCATATTTTTCTATAAATAAACAGTTAGCACATAACCCTTCATAACGGCGTCCCGCGGGGTGTTTGTTCGCCCATTGCCTCTTTCACAATTTTCTTACGTACATGCTAAAACATATCATACATTCCATTTCTTACATACAATCCTTTCTTTTTATTGGTTATTTCTCCAACTTTCGCAATTTGACCTTTCAAGGTCAGACTAACACCCCCTCACCTATTAGTAATAAACTTGACAAACCGAACATTAAATACCGGGTTCAAATGGCGATCGCCATTTGACCCGTATAACTTATTTGAGTTTGGTACTTAGTTTTTATTCTTACTTGTTTAATCCGTCTTCACTTACGGATTCGAACTTTTAATTTATTACCTTTCATTCTTACTGGGTTGAATCCATTTCTCAGATTCTAACATTTTCATCCGTACCTTTCGTTCTTCTGTCGTATCATTTACCATGTCATTTTTTGATATATTTTCGTATTAATATTCTACATTCAACTTCAAGTGTTGGGTCCTAGCACTAATTCCATGTCCTAATTCATGTAGCGCGTCTCAACGCAACACTCTACATCCTATTTCTAGTGGTGTTCTCACCCTTCTTTCCTTGAGTTTGTTTTACATTCAATCGTAAGCTTAAACTTTTCATTCTTATCTTTCTCTCTTATATTGACCCGATCCCTTAAGAATCGTTAGACCCCTTTTTACTAGCTTGTCCGGACATAAGTGAGATGATTCTCGTGTTTTTTCTCGAGCTTCGGTCCATACATGACCATCTCTTAATATACCATTTCCATTTGTTCGTTCACCGTATTTGGTGATAATTCACCTACGTTCCCTAACATGTCTCTACTAATGAGTATCCTACATTACACATTGTATTTCTTACGTAATGCTTCTAGCATTTGTAAGTAATTATCATTTATTGTCTTCTACCATATAACCTTATAAGGTCAACCACTACCCACTACCCAGTACTTTTTGTATATAAGTATTGCAGTACATGTTGTACTTACTTTCAATTCGAACATCTTTACAAAATGTCTTTAGCTAACATCCCAACTAATATTCTTACCATACCTTTCATCAACATTACCAAGTTCTCATTTCCGCCTTAGAACTTCTCAACTAAAATTTATGACCGATTTACCCTTATAATGAGGTCTTATCGATTTAACATTATGCCAACAATTTCAACAAAACGTACCATAACATTTCTCATTTATTTATACATTTCACTTTGATTTCGAATACTCAAACACGTATACACCTTCATGTAGATGAATTCGAAGCGATTGCGAAATCACTTACCTTTAGTGTTCATGCTTGCCTTATTGCTTCCTCTTACCCCGTTTGCCATCCATACTTGAATCAACCGACAAGATTTCCATCCTTACATATTATTACATTCGTAACACTGTTAGCTTATGTGAGCATACATACAACTATTCATTTTCTCTCTATTCATAAGTTAATTGACTTTCGTTAGTCAAATTTCGTATAAACGAGGCATTTATTATCAGTTATCTCACTTCCAATCCATACAACTAAACTAGCATCAAGCATAACACGTAAATCACTTAATACATAACACATTAACTCTTTACTTTAGCATTTGTGTCTAATGACCATTTCATGATATCCCTATACCGTTGACTTTTAGATAGTCAACTGTCTTGCTTACACACTTCAAACTTTTGAACATGTAATCATCTAAATATGATAGACCGTAATATTAATATTCTACGTATTTCATACATAAAATTTACGTAATCCTCCAAACAATACACATATATACATTCACTTTCACGTACTTTCACATGCTAATGCTTCATGATTCTACAAATAGTAATTATCATTCAAGTTAACTATATAACATAATTCCAACGCATCCTTTACTAATAAGCTCGTATGATTCGCATTTAGCATATATTCGCCTCTTAATCATAACAAGGCAAATCATTAAATACACATAAGCATCACACCATTCAAGTACAAGGTACAAGCCTCTAATGCATAATTCTGATCAAAGCATACATTCATCCGAATTTTCATACGAATTTCCATCTAACTCACCTTCTTCAAATTATTTTCACCACTAATCTCATCATTTTTTTATTAACAATTCCGGCTCCTTCACATATCCAAGCACTTTAGTCTATACTCCACTTTATACATTCGTCATTCATTTCATGCCATTCCATACGTTACATTCGACTTTCATAAATTTTACTTTATCGCCAACGATCTACATAACTTTACATAACTTGTTATATCTTCTATTAACTTGCCAGGAACATAAAACGGGCATTTCTGAGAAGTATGGGAACTTAAATTATAGTTTACAAGCTTTCAATACATCATAGTTCATTAGTCCGTATTTACTTCATTCGCATTCTCACATTTTAAACTTTACTCACTTTTTAAACTTTCATCATTCATTCACGTCATTCGACGCATTTCTTTCGACCTTTACGATTTCATTCATTCGTAACCACTACCCGTGATTACATATATCTTATTGGGCCTTATATGGGTCTCACTCAATCATAAAATAGGCTTTCGGACAACTCGGGGTCTCAAAATACGAAAAATAACAAAAAACGAAAAGTTCCAGCGGACTGAACTTCTGCTAGCCGTCGGCCACGGCCTGGCCTCCCGTCGGCAACGGGGCCCGGAATGTGGCGTCGGCCACTTTTGCCCATCGACAGAAACTTAGGGCGTCGGCACCATGGGGGCATCGGCGACGGCCAGAGGCCCGTCGGCGACGGCCTCCCGTTAGCTAAAATCGCTGCAGACCTTGTTTTTGGTATTTTAATCATTTTTCGGGCCGGTTTCGGTTATACGGTTCCTGGAACTCCCCATTTCACCTCCCATTATTACTACTCCACATACTTAACTTAAATATATATCGTAAACACACTATAGATACTTGTATTAAACCGAAAATTCAAATTATTACCTCATTGGCGATCTTGGAGCGAGCACACTTTTTCAAGAGTCGTCGGTTTGAGTTCAAGCATCACATCATATGCTCGAATCCCTCAAACCTTGGCTCTGATACCAACTTGTAAGGTCCGAATTTGCGTCTAGTAGAAATGACACCCAAAAGACGCTAGAACATAAATTTTTATAGTGTACAAATCTTTCTCAATTTAAAAAGGTGAAAACGCTAATATCATTAATACATGATTTTAACAAAATTTGGGCATGACCCGTCCGTAAGACGAGTGTATCCCTGTATTAACCATCAACAAACAAGTTTACGACCCGTTCGACTAGACACGACTAAAAACCATACACCAAGTATTAACAAGTGTAACTACTAACAATGTTATGCAAAAACAAGCATTTGACCCAAAACATTAATACATAATTGCGGAAGCGCTTGATGATCATAAAGTGTGCATATGCTCGCTCCAATTTGCCAAGTCGCCTACATTGAGGATTTACCTACATTTGACATAACAAATAGGTTAGTATTTCGCCACTAACAATTTTCGGTAATAAACCCATTTATTTCTTTCTCGGATCAGCATCATTCATTTACTTTGCTAACCGCTAAACGGTTCCTTACATGCTTGTCTCAAATAGAGGCTAAGCATACTTTACTTAACATACCCGTTAGGAACGGATACTAGCATCATTACATCATCTTCATTCGATTTGTTCATAATGAACAATCATAGTCATTTCATTCTTACATCATACTCCGATCCGAGAAAGACGGATCGAGTAGACTTTCGTCCATTGCATACATAACTTCCCATACCCGGTTCAACGAAAAGTACCGGATATGATGCGTTAACTTTCGTATTTTAATCATTCCTCACAATCCGTTTATGACGGATTTTACCATTACTTTCAACGATCATTGAATTCAATTCTAACAACTTTGACATAACCAAACAATACAAGTAAGATTTATTATACATATGACAACATCATAAATACAGAAATGCGGTGTACACTAACGTACCTCGATCTTGTGAACTTTCCGATTTCCTAGTGTTGGAACCTTCTTCTTTCGCGCCTATAACAACACATTCATTCGTTTATTTAGTACAACTAAATCTCATTCATTCACCTTCCAAATTATACATATTATTCTTTTAAGCATTTCATCAAACACTTGGTGGGCATCGTATTTACTAGCATTATGTACAAGTATACAAAGCATGAATTCCTACTAGTTCATCTTATAATTCATCAACATTCAACCCATGTTCATAACCTTCTTTTATCCTACATAAATTTTCTAAGATTCAAGCATTACTACATCATCATATTTCAAGATTCCACATGATTATTGCTTCTTTGATCATCCTATTCATACCAAAATTTCACAAAGTGGGTTTTTACCAAAATCTTTCAAATAACCTAAAAATCAACATGATTCTTGTCCTAGAAGGTAACCCTAACTCAGATTTCTCACATTTAGACATAAAAATTCAAGATTGGGTTGTAACCCTCATCCTACAAATCATAATTTCAGAAAATAAAACTTACCACTTCACTAATTAGGGTTAGATACTCGAAAATAGGGGCTCATGCATTAGATTCTCCTTGAGATTTCAAGTGAATTGATGGAATTTAGCAAACTAGGGTTCTTCCCCCTGCTCTGATCGAACCCAGAACCCCCAAATGTGGGTATTTTTCAATTTTGTTTATTATTAAAACCTTTTAATTCATTATTTACACATTAAACCCTCCCACTTTGAAAGAGTGTTTAATTTGGGCTTCTCCATAAACTAACTACCATTTCGCCATATCTCATTAACTATGTTAAATTCTTTGTTTATTTTTACTTATTGTTATATTAAACATTTTTGGGGTGTTACAGATACATAAAGATGTTAAGGTTCAAGATTGTTATTCCAGAGATAGGGGAGGTACAAATTGGTTTGTAGAGTGGCGTACCAATTCCCTCTCCCAATCCTTGGCAGCGGAGTGGGCCCAGTTGGAAGGGGAGTTAAGAAACCAAGTTATGGGAGACAGTAGCGATGTATGGAAGTGGAAGATAGAGACGGGGAAAGTAGAGTTTTCAGTTAGTCAAATCAGAAATAGCATGGAAGACTGGAGGAACCAGAACGTGTCGACCAACACTTTCGTTTGGGAGAGGTACGCAGTTCCTAAGGTTAATTATTTTGCTTTGCGAGCGGTCGATGGAAACATTCCGACGGCGGCAGGTCTTGCTAAAAGAGGTGTCTTCTTCGGTAACGGATTATGTCCGATGTGTAGGATTGAGGAAGAAACTGCAGATCACCTACTGGTGGGTTGTGCGACCGCTAAAACCATATGGTGGATGGTTTGTGTTTGGTTAAAAGTTCCGATACCGACGTCCTTTGTGTCTGTGGAGTAGATTTTGAATTATGGGAGAAACCAAGAGGGGAGGGGTAAAAGGAAACGGGTCATATATTCGATGTTTCTTTTGACACTGTGGAGAATATGGAAAAATCGGAATGACAGAATTTTCGAGCATAAGTACACGTTTGATGTTATGATCGTGGAAGGGATCAAAGAAGAATCCTTTTGGTGCATGAAAAAAAAGGGTGGACTGGCATGTTTAACTCAGGAGACTTGGAACAACTTTGATAACCTGGATTTAGGCTAGTCAGAGCTTGTTTTCTGTTTGTTTGTTCTCTTTTCTGGCTGTGCTTTTTGTTGGGGTGTTCCGTCTCTTAGTTGTTGGCTAAGAGCTGTTTCTTTGTGTTGAATAAAATGGGTTTCGTTTGGCTGGCCAAAAAAAATAGTACCTCATATATATATATATATATAGGACAAAGATCCGTTAGGAACCACCCTTTATTGCGAGAACCGTGAGAACCCCCCTTAAAAGAGGTTTCGTCCTCGAAACCTTTCTCATTCCAACTACACCACTTCTACTCTTACTTTTTCATCTATTCATTCACGATGCTTAATAAAACATAGATGCACTCGGGATCTTGGCAAGAGTTTCATTCATGCATAAACGTATTTGTACGCATTGTCCCTCTGTTCTTAAATCAAGTAAATTACTTTCATAATCACATATAAGTCAGAATCTGATCCAGAGCTCTTATTAGTGTCGTTTTCACCTTATAATGCTAGTTCCTAGCATATATCATCACTAGCGGTTCGTTCATTGAAATTTATTCCAAATGTATACTATTGGTCGTACAAGCTTATGCTGATGGCTTGTTTCTATCTTTCTAAATAAGCGTAACATATTCATACATTTATTAATATAAATAAATCGATTTATTTCATTTCGCACACGAATCATGCACGATATAATTCATTATTGTAATCATGAGCAAACCCCATTATCCCATTACTAACGTTCTTCTAATTACTTTCTTGGCGAGCGGTCGATGGAAACATTCCGACGGCGGCAGGTCTTGCTAAAAGAGGTGTCTTCTTCGGTAACGGATTATGTCCGATGTGTAGGATTGAGGAAGAAACTGCAGATCACCTACTGGTGGGTTGTGCGACCGCTAAAACCATATGGTGGATGGTTTGTGTTTGGTTAAAAGTTCCGATACCGACGTCCTTTGTGTCTGTGGAGCAGATTCTGAATTATGGGAGAAACCAAGAGGGAAGGGGTAAAAGGAAACGGGTCATATATTCGATGTTTCTTTTGACACTGTGGAGAATATGGAAAAATCGGAATGACAGAATTTTCGAGCATAAGTACACGTCCACTGTTATGATCGTGGAAGGGATCAAAGAAGAATCCTTTTGGTAGATGAAAAAAAAAGGGTGGACTGGCAGGTTTAACTCAGGAGACTTGGAACAACTTTGATAACCTGGATTTAGGCTAGTCAGAGCTTGTTTTCTGTTTGTTTGTTGTCTTTTCTGGCTGTGCTTTTTGTTGGGGTGTTCTGTCTCTTAGTTGCTGGCTAAGAGCTGTTTCTTTGTGTTGAATAAAATGGGTTTCGTTTGGCTGGCCAAAAAAAATAGTGCCTCATATATATATATATATATAGGACAAAGATCCGTTAGGAACCACCCTTTATTGCGAGAACCGTGAGAACCAATGTGAACACAACAAAAAATGCCTAAAAATATCTAAAAAACACACAATTTTTTTTTAATTTTTTTTATAAAAAAATCGCTAATTTTAGTAGCCAAATTTTTTTTTAATTTTTAGTAAAAGTAGCGATTTTAACATAAAAAATATTAAAAAAAATAGCGATTTTTTTAAATTTTTAGTAAAAGTAGCGATTTTTTTAATATTTTTTATGTTAAAAACGCTACTTTTACTAGCCAAAAAAAAATTTTTTTTTTGGCTAGTAAAAGTAGCGATTTTAACATAAAAAATATTAAAAAAAAAACATTTTAGATTTTTTTTTTTTAGATTTTTTTAGGTTTTTTTGGGGTTTAGTTTTTAGCATTTTAGCTTGGGGGGGGGGGGGGGTTAGGTTTTTGGGGGGTGGGGGAGGAGGGTTTAGGTTTTTGGGGTGGGGGGTGGGGGTTAGGTTTTTTTAGCTATTTTATGTTGTGTTCACATTGTTTCTCGCGGTTCTCGCATGAACCTTACCCTGTATATATATATATATATATATATATATAGGGTGGGGTGGGGTTCGGCTACTGGTGCGTGTCGAGCGTGATATGATTTTATTAATATTTTAAGTTCGTTTTACGCATTAGTCAAGTTTTAAATTTATAAAACATGATATTGTACTAACACTAAACACACACTAGGGCAAGTGCACCCATCGCGAGCGTTGTATAGTGTTGGTAAGATACCGAGGTCGTCCAAGGACACAAGAGCTTTTAATACCGGTTTATTGTCAACGTCTAAAAGTTTTTAAACATGAAAGTAAATCTATAAATTAAAAGATAAATAAAATGAAAAACGAATAGACAAGATAGAATCACTTGGATCCAACTCCTCTTTAATGTACCCTTTGATGATTTTCTCACTTTCGGACTTTTTAAGAAATTGTCTTAGTTATAGTAGTAGGCCCCCTCTTTTGAAGGTGACGTTACCCTCAACCTAGTGGTTTGAGTCAGTAGGGATACAATCCCAAAGGTTCGGAATATTGAAAGATAATTAAATAAGATTAATGAGAAAAGTGGTAGGCCCTTCTTTTGAAGGTGACGTTACCATCGGCTAAGTGGTTTGAGTCAGCAAGGATACAATCCCAAGAAGCTGGTTTAATGTTTATTAGTAGTTTACATATGAGGGGTTCAAGCTATTCACACCCCCGCCATCCAGTACCTTTGGGGCATTAAAGGAGGTCCTATTAAGCATGAACCAAGTCCCCGTAGGATCTATACACTGAACGAGACAAGAACTTTACCAAACCACCCTTCTAACCCCCTTCCAAGTAGTTAACGCGCTTTATATAGATCGTAAAGACACGAATGAGCAAATCAATGACATCATGAAGAAATGGTTAGGAAAATTCATTTTCAACATAAGAAACTAGTTATTAAAGTCATTAATAAATACCCAATTAAAAAGTTCCGAATGATTAAAAATCAAAAGTAATACATTAAAAACTTGTCTTCACCAAGTGATGTAAGAGATTAGCCAAGCATGGCCTTTGATTGACAAGAACTCTTACTATCAATCTTGGATCCCAAAAGTACTACACACTCTAAAGATGATAGATGGATGATGGTTGTGGGTGTTGGTGTTGTAATGGTGGTGGAATGGTGGCAAAGTGAGAAAGAAGTGGTTTGCCAAGGGATGCCTTTGAAGTGAACCAAGCACCCCTATTTATAGTCAGAACAATACCCCGGCCACGGCCCCGTGTCCAGCTCATTCTCTTCCTTCGTTAATTGTAGCTATCAGTAGAGGGCCCCACACAACCTCGTGGCTTCTAGACACGGCCCCGTGGTCAACTCTTCTACTATCAAGATTCTGCAAATCTGAGAGTTGACCACGCCCCATGGTGAGTTGGGCACGGCCCCGTGGTGGGCGTAGAAGCTTCTGTTGGTCTTGTCTTTATGTGTGAGGTCTGACCATGGCCCATGCCTGGCTGGGCACGGCCCTATGGTCAGCTTCTGTTTTCTTGTTTTTGCCTTGGGAGATGCTGCCGAGGGGTCGGCCATGTCACATTATTCCTTCTTCTTGTATATATGTTGGTTTTTGGCTGCTTATTTGTTCCTTTTGTTCTTTTAAGCTCATTTGATCCTGTAAATTCAAAGGGAAGAAAGAAACGCGATTTTTCCAACATTAGTACTAAAAAAGGGTTGGTTTTATGCCTCTATTGATGTAATTTATATGTTGCATTTTGTACACATCAGCTACAAAGTCCAAATTTCCTAAAAAGTGTAAAAAGTCATAAACACTATAACCTGAGCCATAAAACACACCTAAAACCCACAAATATCAGAGTGAAGATTATTAAAACACCATATTCAAACCATAATAGTCCATAATAACTTTAAACACGCAATCGTAGAACCATAAATATAAAACACAACATGCTACTCAACATAAAACACAATAATGCTTGTCATTCGATAATCAGAGCCTTATCATCCAAAACACAAAACGCAACTCATGTATATGATGTTTTAGTAATCTTCATTTTGTTATTTGTGGGTTTTGGGTGTGTTTTATGGTTGACATTTTAGTGTTTTATGACCTTTTACACTTTTTAGGAAATTTGGACTTTGTAGCCAACTCCTAGCACACACACACACACAGACACACACACACACACACACACATATATATATATATATATACATATATATATATAGGGATCAGGATTTAGGGAAAACAGTGAAAAGTGTGAGAACAGTGAGAACGCTTATGGATCGTCCAATCAAAACAATCTATGGACAAGATTGGCGCGGTGGTGTTTTCGTAAATAACAGCAATTTTATTAAGTGGACGTGCTTCATTAAGGGTAAAAAGGTCTTTTACTGCTCAATTTCAAAACGCCAACTAAGATGAGAACACGCCATTCAAAACAAATTAAACGCCAAAGCTTAGTGACAAAACGCGTTGCAGATTACAGGTAGAAGAAACAAACAGTAACTGAAATTCAATTATTAACATTTAATAGAAGAAATTCCTTCCTAAATTACGCGCCAAAAATATCATTATATAAACGACTTTAACATCGCTTCCATAATCACTTCAATCCATCATTCTAAAAACATCTTTTATCAAAACGCCAAGTTTCACCAAAATGCCAAAAATGACAACCATCGTTTCATGGAGATACACCCTGAGAATCAGAAGATTCGGCATACGTTTTGACAATAGAAGAAGGGTGTATGTTAAGACAATCAAAGCAATTTTGAAGATGGAAGAAGAGGTACAGAGGGGTATCCTATCACTTGGCATCCCTCTGGATAACGAATGTCATGAAACACAAAAGCTTATGAGAAGATTAACAAGCAAATTTGGACCAAGCAAAGCAGATGGAAAAATGGACCCTGTCATCACATCATGGCATTTTGATGAAGAAACAGACATGGTGACCGTTATATGAGACAACGGAGAGCAGGAAGACTACATGCTTGAATACATCATGACCAAGCAGGGGGTTGGGTTCATGGAAGAGTTACACAACACCACATGTTTGAACACAGACACGGACATAAAAATGGCGTTAATGCAGGACATGTTCAAATGGAGGCTTCAAAATCTTCAACAACAAGAAGCCAATGAAAGTGAAACTGATGACCTGGATGAAAGACTAGAAGGAGACTCCGAAGAAGAAGACGAAGGAAGTGATGGATACTTCTCAGACAAAGTACCTTCTAACGAGGAGTTTTATTTTTTTGTTTTCTTTTGTGTAATTTTTTTTTCAGATAATAAAATACTATATTTCTCCCCTTAGTTTCAAAACGCCAAAAAATACCACAAAAAAGTCATTGCATACAAAACGCCAAAAATAATAAAACTATTTTTCCTGTGTAGTTTTTTCTCTGTTAGTGTATTTTGTCATCTTGGTCTACGTAACACCATTAAATATAAAAACGCCAAACTTGGTAGATGGGACGTCTATCACCGTAAACTGACAAAGCTGAACAAAACAGTAAATACACACAGTAACTAAAAGGACGGTTACTTTATTACGTGCCAAAAACATCCTATAACAGAGACGTCTCTTCACAATCAATTGATCACACCCAAAAGCAACGCCATGTTTCCTATAAACCACTCACTTTAAAATGCCAAAAAAAATAGTTAGAAAGACCACAAATGGCAAACCTCGTTTCTTCTATATTCTATATTATTCTGCATGAAGTTTCATTGAATGGATTCTTGTCTGAGGTGGGTATCTCTATAAGCTTTTGCTGAATGAGATGGACAAATATTCAAGAAAAAGATACTAATAACAGTGATATGGCATTATGTGAGCTTTGTTCTTGATGGATATATTGATGGCATGAAGGGATCAATACCAGTGTAAATGCTATTTTGGACTCCATGATCATTATAGCATCCAAGCAGGAGTTGATCTTCAATGACATATCACCAAACAACAATAGATCACACCAAAATACAGGAGGCCACTAATCAGCTTCATCTAAAGACAGGAGTTATGTAGGAAAATTGGCATCTAGCTAAGGTATTCAAAGGTTCAAGGCACAAAAAATTCAAGAAGAAGAGGCTGATGACAGTGATGATTTGGTTGAGAAATTAGATTAGTATTTTTAATTTTTTTTTCCTTTTTCTCTCTTTTTTTAGGGGATCATTTTCTGTTGTTTGTTATCTAATTATCTACTAATAAAATATATTATATCTGTTAAAAAATGTTTTTAAAACGCCAAAAAGTACAAACACCAAACGCCTAATAGTATGAAAACTCTGAGAACGGATTCTGGCAAAGCACGTTGTTACTATATAAAACACCAAAAAGTGCTAAAACAATGTATTACTAAAAACACCAATGATTGACTAAACGCCATTAAAACAATGTATAAAACAATGTGCCATCATTATCTAAACGCGATTAAAAACAAAACGCCAAACCCTGAAAAGATGAGAAGTGTTACAGCCTTAACAGATGAAACTAAACAAAACAGTAACTGCAAACAGTAACTGAAACGACGGAAAACTTTACTACTAACATTTATTATATTAAAAGCCACGTCGTTGTAATTAAATTTATTTAATTTTCCAAAACGCCATAATTACCTGTCATATTATAAGCATGCATCCTACATGACACAACAATTGATACACAAAAATACATATCAAAAAAATTACTGTTGTTTTTTACCGCCAAAAACATATATCTACCTGGCGCCAAAAAAGGCTCATTATATAAGTACAACAGCTAAACAAAAGCTTCACACTCCACGCATTCACTAAAAACGCCACACATTGTATAAAACGCCATACAGTTTAAAAAAATGGCGCAAGTTATTGCATGGAGGTTTGAGAGGTCAGAGGGACGTTTCGTCCTAAAGTTCTCTGACAGGAGAAGGGTGAAAGTCAAAACAATCAAGGCCATTCTTAGTATGGGTGAATCCGTTCAAAGGGATATTCTAGCCATTAAGTGGCCTATGATTTTGAGAGGAATCGAACTGTAATAAGAAGATTAAAGAGAAAATTTCCAGATGGTGATGATGATGATGATGATGATGATGATGATGATGTTGACGATACTGATCTACCAAAAGTTACCAGTCGGATTCTGGATGAACAATCAAGAACGGTGAAGGTGAGCTATCAACACAGGGGGGATTATTCATTGACAATGGACGAAGTGCTGAACACAGATAGACTACATCTTCTTGAACAGCTCTGTGATTTAGCACCTTCGAACAATGCAAGATCCAGCGTTGTGAATACATTCAAGTATAGGATGAAACAAAGAAGAGACGAGATTATGGCGTTATACACCAATGAACAAGATGATGTTGATGAGACTGAGGAGGGTGATGAACAAAGCGATGGTTACATCTCTGATGTAATACCATCCACAGAAGACAATTAGTTTTTGTTTGATTTCATCTTATCTGTACTCTTTTAAATTACTAATGAATTTAAAAACGTCATGAACGCCAAGAAATTTACCTCGATAACATATATGAACTGTTGAAATCTACAAAAAACGGCTAATGAATTTGGGAAACGCCATGGAGGAAAAGAAGTTATAATTACTAAATGATTTTATTGAATTTGGGGACTCCATAAACGCCAAAATATTTACTATGCACGTGATCTAAAAAAACAATAAAACATCATTTATTTGTTGAATCTAACTAAACGCCAAAAAAATGAAGCGGTGTTGTGAGAAGCATTGAATAAAAGAATATAAAAGGACTAAAAAGCCCCTCCGCCCTTCCCTATATCGCGTGCCACGTGTTGGGCCAGGATTCGTTCTCATCGTTCTCACACTTTAGGTCGTTTTCTCCTGATCCCGTACCTATATATATAGGGTAGGGATCCTAAGAAAAGAACACCGTATTTGAAAAACTTGAGAAGCATTGTGGACCACACATTTCTCCAAGCAAAAAAGTTTTTTTTTTTCTTTTTTACTTCTAATCACTTCTTTTTAAGAGGTTTTTTTTTTTTTTTTTTTTTTTTTTTTTTTTTTTTTTTTTTGCATATATACTGTTTTGGTCAAAAATTACCGAAGTAATTAAGTGATCAAATTAGTTAAGTGAGGTAGTGTGCTAGAAATAAGTGTCGAAAATATGTTAACCAAATTAATTGTAAAAACAGTTTCAGGATACGGCTCAGGATATAGAGCTATATCTATGATCAAACAATGAGCAAAAAAGTAAAGGTTGACACGTGATGTACGAGGAAAGCCCTTGATCAATCTAGATCGCCGGCACAAAACCTCGGGAGCTGACAATCGCAGCTGTCTTGTTCTTCTATTACTTCAAATATCGGGATACAGTGCAGGATGTGATGCGGATCAACTATGTGTTACAATGTAATTCGAGTACAAGTGTTTGTGTATAGTGTTTGCTAGCAGCTAGAGAGTAAAGTGTGCGAAAGAGTGTGTGTGTGTGAAGTTGCGTGCCTTAATCTGATCCGCCCCATCTATTTATAGTAAAAGAAATGCAACAAACTACCCTAATAAACCGGGATCCGGCGGATATTCCCCATTTGAACGTTGTAGACCTGGTCTTTCGGGTTCAACGTCTCTCATATAACAGATTTGCACGAGTCCTAAGGAGAAGAAGTCCATCTGACCGTTAGTAACCCACAGCCTCTAACCTGCACGTGGTCAATTTAGTTAACACCAGGATATCGCCCAGGATGTTACCAATGTCCTAATCCAGTATCCTGGTCACAAGTAAACAGCCAAAAGCAGAATATTAGTCAGGATATATACGCTCAGAAAATGGGCCATAACAATTGTCCCCAAATATATCTGTTGGTATACCAATCCAACGGATATATTTTAAAAATTCTAACTCGTAGACCGAGGCAATTAAAACGAAACGACGGTTGAGGTGACATTGTGCAATTTTCAATGCAACATTTACTCTTTACCCCCTATATTCAGCCTATAATTAGCTGAGATATTTCATCTCGTTATTATTACTCTTCAAGCGATTCTCAGGTAATCATCCTTTCCTTCATCCTCTGTTTTTTCCTTTGAATTTCTTATAGTTTGCTTGATAACCCTCATGGCATCACGGACAAGATCTCGTTCGGATGAACCAGTCCCAACCCTCGTGAGTCAAAACCTCATACGAGAACCAGAAAAAGAAATCTGCTGCTTTAATAATGCCGATATCGCTGCCCTGAAGGATTCCGGCGCCTTTCCTGCTAGAACAGTCATTCGCCCTTTTGATCGGGAGATCCGATCAGACATGTCATCAGACGAGTGGGTCTGCTTTTTCGCCTACCCCTTTTCTTTGGGACTCCAATATCCATTTCCCCCCTTCATCTCTCGTTTCTTCGACCTCACCGGCCTTAGTTATGCCCAAACTATGCCAATGGTCTGGCGAGTTTTGATGGTGCTGGATCAAATCAAATCTCGCCACTGCCCTGACCTGTGTATTGAAGACCTCCCCATAGCATACCGGTTGAGGTCCCATGGTGATAGCCGTTTTCTTTTGTTCTCCACCTCCAAGAGCCCTTTAGTCCTTAAGGCCGTTTTCTTTTGTTCTCCACCTCCAAGAGCCCAATGGCGGCGAAAGTTCTTTTTCGTGAAAAGAGACTCTATTGACAAGGGTTTCGATCTGCCGGTTAGATGGTTAACCAAGGGTAGGATCTAGGGTTTTAAGAATATCCCCAAATGTATCCTTAAACTATATCCCAGACTTATATCCTGATGTTTTTATGCAGCGAACTTCAGAGATTTAGCACCCCCAAGTGCAGAATCCGAGTCCAGGATCAAAGAAATCTAGCGACTTCCTGCCAGTGAAAGAACCTTCTCCCTGTCTCTTACAGATTCAAGCCAAAAATCAAGTTCAGAGATGTCTGGTAAGCATATTCTTAGTAATTATCTTTATTTATTAAACCGATTATCTTTCGGAGGTATGATGAGTTTAAAATTATCTTCCCTTGTGCAGTACCAGTTATCAACCTCGAAGGCTTCCAACTTGATGAGTTGGATAGTTACTCTAGCCTTGTACCTGTCAAGCAAGAATCTAAGCCGAAGTCATCTGCCACACCAAAGTCTACCACTTCAAAGATCACCACTGCTCCTAAAGCTCCTCCGGCGTCCAGGACCCGAGCATCTAGCTCCCGGAAGAGAAAAGAAATGGATTCTCCAGCTGCCTCTGAGACATTCTCTCTCGAGAACCATGGATTTAGTGAAGCCACTTCATTCCTCAAGCAGGTAAAAATTCCCTTTTGATATCCTGAACATGCATGTTAACCATTATCCTGCTCATTTTATATTGATACCTGTGTCTTTAACTACAGGGATTGGAACGTCTCATGCACTTGTATGAAGACGTCTGTGGGCTTAATAAGATGCTGGAGATTAAGCTCGAAAAAGCTGAAGCAAGTATAGCTGATCAAGGAACGATTGTCGCCGCCAAGTCCCAGCATTATGAAGATAAATACAAGGCAATGACCCAGGAGCACCAAGCTGCCCTCCACAAAGCCAATGAGGATGCTCAAGCCAAACTAGATGCCGCCCTTCTTCAATACCAGCAGGATATGAGTTCCTATCGGGACAGTCTCAAAGCATCCGTTGTTATTTCCCTTCTCCAAGCCAGGTTAAGGATGGCTTATGAGGCCAAAGCCTTGGGCTTCGAATGCCCCTCCTGGAATGTAAAGGCTTGGGAAGCGAAATTACAGGATCTTGGAGGCCATCCTGTCGCTCATCCCACAAAGCATGCTAGTAAAGAACCTTCTAAGGCGGCAGAGGAAGTGGCCAATGCTGGTGATGATGCGGAGAAGAATCCTGAGGGTGATGCTGGTGCAGATGCTGGAAAAGAAGTTGCTGATCAAGAAGGTGCTGCCTTTTAGGCGGCGAAGTGGGCGATGATGGATATATGTGCTGAGGCCGGAGCCCACTTTTTAAAATTTCATGGTTATGGTCTGTAAAACAATTTACATTTCCTGTCTTTGAACAATTTATATTTCCTGCATTAGAACAATACGATGACCAAAGGTGGATGGGTCCTGAGTTTCAGGATGAAGCCCTTGGTCATCGGTTAGTATAAGTTGTTTTGGATGACGTTACGGTTGAAGGTGGACAGGTTCCGTTTTGAGATAAAACCTTCAACTGTTATGTAGGTACGGTAAAAACTAATCGTGCTTTTGGCGGATGGGCCTCGGTTTGAGGTGAAACCAAAAGCACAACTTTTGACTTGTTAATAATATAACTACCTCTTGACTTATTTGTTGTCGTCTTTTAGATTTTCGCCATGCGTTACTTAGTTAATTTTGCAAAATATCCTGATCAATATACTCAGTGATATATTATGAAAACCTTTTCCAAATAGAATTTCTAAAAATTTAATTAATTTCAGACAAAACTTCTAAAGAATAAAAGATAGCCCATTTTCTAAAACCTGTTTTGATAATACTTGTTTGATCAGGGTTTTCATTTTCAAATCAAATATTTCACTGAAATATCCCGAAACGTATTCCAAAAATACATTTCGAAGACATATCCTTAATCAAAGTTAAACAATTCATTTAAGGTTCACAAAGGAAAGATTATACCAGGAATTGAGTGTAGCCCTAGTATTAAATTCCAACCCCTTTTGTGACTTCTCCTACTAAGATGTCCCCAGTTCGAGACACTTAGCTCAACTTTGATCCTTTGTGCTTCATATAATTACTTTAGATGGAATGTCCCCTGTGCATGAAGTCCTCAAACACTTAGAAAATTTTTGAACGCTAGTTCCAATTGTATAGAAAATTTCTTGTGTTACAGGGGTAAAACCCAAAATATACTGGAGATAAATCCTTTGTATCCTGGGGAAAATCCCAAATTTTCGTGCGCTACAGGCGGGAGTGTATAAACTCCAAGACTTAGAAAGGTGAAAACCTTTAAACCTTAGAGAGTATGAAAATACCCTTTCGTGAGAGAGGGTGATCAATCCTCATATACCTTAAGGATTCAGGATATAGCCAATAGTAACGAAGTTGTCAGCCACTTTTACATGAACTGGTCCCGCCACCTTGAACTATTCCTGAATAACTTGCGCTCCAGGCGGGGTGTTAAAACCCAATTCGGAAGAAAGGTGAATACCTTTAAACCTGTGAAGGGATCAGGATCCCTTAGACGTGAGAGAGGGGGCCAATCCTCTAATCTTCCGAAGTATCCTGAGTGTATATCTTGGTGCTACATCCCGAAGCATATACTGCAAAACAATCGTAAGCTAAGGTGGGTGTTAGCCTGGCTAACACCCCTCCGATGCTTAAGTCAGTAATGGGTTCAAAATAATAAATAATATCAAAATTTGATAAAAGAGACAGAATCCATACCACCCTGAGTCAGAATTTGAATTCCATACTCACTTAAAATAGAGCTTTAGATGTATAGCATTCCAAGATCTCGGTAGCATATCTCCCTCCATATTCTTGAGCCGGTATGCTCCTTTTCCTGATTCTGATTCAACCTCATAGGGTCCTTCCCATTTCGGAGCCAACTTTCCATCAATAGGATTAGTAGTATTCTGAAAAGCTTTTCTTAATACCCAATCTCCAACCTGAAATCTTCTAGTCCTTATATTCTTGATATATGCTTTAGATATCCTCTGTTAATATGCTGCCATCCTTAGCCTTGCAGCGTCTCTTGTCTCGTCAATAGTATCCAGTTCCAGGCATAGGACTTCAGGATTCTGCTCAGGATCCCTGAGGTTGGATCTCGCTGTAGGTATCACCATTTCTGTCGGGATTACCGCTTCTACTCAAAACACCAAAGAAAATGGGGTTTGGCCAGTTGCACTCTTCACCGTTGTCCTATCAGCCCACAGAACAAAGGGCAATTCTTCTGCCCATCTTCCTTTCTTAGCCCCTAGTCTCTTTTTTAAGTTGTTGACAATTATCTTGTTCGAGGATTTTGCTTGTCCATTTGCTTGAGGATGCACCGGAGTAGACGTGATCATTTTGATTCCCCGACTCTTGCAAAAGTCAGTAGTCCTTTTACTTATAAATTGAGATCCATTGTCACAAATTATCTCAGCTGGTACTCCAAATCTAGTTAGGATATTCCTTTTTATGAAGGATACCACTTCTTGATCTCTAACCTGAACAAATGCTTCTGCTTCAACCCACTTGGAGAAATAATCCGTCATTGCCAACATGAAAACCTTTCCTCCTGGAGCCTTTGGAAGCTTTCCCACTATATCCATACCCCATTTCATGAACGGCCAAGGGGAAACAATAGGATACAACGGTTCAGCAGGCTGATGTAATATGTTACTATGTCTTTGACATGCGTCACATCTTCGAGCATATTCTGTGGCATCTTTCCTCATCGTCGGCCAATAATATCCTGTCCTCAATACTTTTGAGAATAACGACCTGCCCCCAGCATGGTTACCACAATCCCCTTCGTGTATATCCTAAAGTACTTCTTTGGTTTCGGGATCCTCCAAGCACCTCAGATATGGTCCTGCAAGAGATTTCTTATACAAAACGTCATTTATAATAGTGAATCGTGATACCTTCATTCTAAATGCCTTAGGACTCTCATTCTTTGGGATATGTCCTTCCTTGAGATATCTCATGATTGGAGCCGTCCAGGACTTAGGATCCTCTTCGGGATACTCATCATCAGGATCCTGAATACTTATTACTTCCTTATCCTGAGGATTCGTCGCAGGATATAGGATATGTAATATTGGTATTCGGGTTCCTTCCGGTATCCTGACCGATGATCCCAGATTTGCCAAGGCATCAGCTTCAGCATTTTCCTCTCTTGGTACCTGTTCAAGTGTAAAAATATCGAAGTATCCTGCTAATTTTTTGAGAATTTCGAGATATTCAGCTAACTTTTCACCTTTTACTGCGTAAGATCCATTGAAATGGTTAGTAATCAACAGGGAATCAACATATACGTTTAAACATCTAATATTCATATTTTTAGCCAACTCTAATCCTGCAATCAAAGCTTCATATTCTGCCTCATTATTAGTAGCAGAAAATTCACACCTAATAGCCTGGGGTAATATGTCCCCCTGTGGCGATTTTAGTAGTATACCTAGACCTACACCTCTTACGTTAGATGCACCATCAGTATACAATGTCCAGCATTCTAAGTTTTCTCCTAGCTGCTGTACTTCTAAGTCTACTTCATTTTGAGTGTCACTACTGAAATCAGCCACAAAGTCAGGTAAAGCCTGAGACTTTATGGCATTTCTAGGCTCATATACTAAGTCATAAGCGCTTAATTTTACTGACCATTTAGCCATCCTACCCGACATCTCGGGTTTCCTAAGCACGTTTTTAACAGGATAATTGGTTTTAACATGAATCCTATGTGTCTCAAAATAATGTCTAAGTTTCGTTGATGCCATAACTAGGGCTAATATCAATTTTTCTAGATGAGAATATCTAGTTTCAGCATCTAATAAACTTTTACTAACATAATAGACAGGATACTGCTGACCTTCATGATCTTTTACAAGGACAGCACTTACTGCATTCCCTGATACTGCAAGATACAGGGATAATGTTTCACCATTTTCAGGCTTCATCAATAAGGGTGCGGTTGAAAGATATTGCTTCAAATCTTGCAAGGCTGCTTCGTGCTTTGCTCCCCATTCGAACTTCTTATTCTTCTTGAGGATATCATAAAATTCCTTGCATTTTTCCGAGGATCTTGAAATAAATCTGTTCAATGCTGCTACTCGGCTGGTTAACCGTTGAACATCCTTCATATTCGAAGGTGATTTTATATCCAGGATAGCTTTGATCTGCTCCGGGCTTGCCTCTTTTGGTCACCATATATCCTAGAAACTTTCCTGCCCCCACTCCAAAATGGCACTTAGCAGGATTCAGTTTCATGTTATACTGATCCAGGATATCAAACGCTCCCTTAATATCCTGGAGGTGATCCTCAGCCTTTTTAAATTTCACCACCATATCGTCAATATATACATCCATGGTGTCCCCCAGCTTGTCTTTAAACATCATGTTTACCAACCTCTGGTATGTCGCACCTGCATTTTTCAAACCAACGGGCATAGCAGTATAACAATAAATACCTGTGGGTGTCATGAAAGCAGTATCCTCCTGATCAGAGGGTTCCATTTGGATTTGCTGAAATTCTGAAGAGGCATCCATGAAGGTTAACATCTCGTGGCCGGCGGTAGCATCTACCATTGAATCAATATGAGGTAGAGGAAACGGGGCTTTGGTACATGCTTTGTTTAAGTCTGTGTAATCTACACAAACTCTCCATTTCCCATTTTTCTTTTGTACCACGACTACATTCGCAAGCCATCTAGGAAACTTCACTTCTCTAATCATCTTGCTCCTTAATAGTCTTTCAACTTCCTCTTGGATGATCACATTTCGCTCCGGAGCAAATTTTCTTCTCTTTTGTTGAACTGGCTTGAATGACCTGTCAATACCAAGCTTATGTGTTATAATATCCTTGGATATACCTGTCATATCCTCGTGCTTCCACGCGAATGTTGACATCCTTCATTTCAAAAAATTAGTCAATTGATTTTCAATATCCTGAGGGATATTGGTTCCTACTAGCACCGAGATATCCGGATTATCCTGATCTAGGATAACTTTCTTTACGTCCTGCTCCGAAGCCTCCATGATATCCTGGGCCCGCATCTTTAATTGCTATGCTGCATTAGGCTTTGTTAAGGATTTCATTGAGGATGAGTAGCATTCCTTCGCCTCCTGCTGATCACTATCAACTTTGACGACCCCCCAAGGGGTAGGGATCTTGATGCACTGGTGATAAGTCGATGGCACAGCCTTCATGTCGTGGATCCATGGCCTGCCTAGTATGATGTTATAGCAGGATAGGGAATCCATCACACAAAAGCGTTGTATCGAGTTGACCCCTTCAACATATACTGGTAACTTTATCTCCCCTACGGTATTCCTAGCTTCTCCACTGAAACCAATGAGCACAGTGGACTTTGAAGTAATGTCCATCGGAGATACATTCATCCTCTTCAATGTTTCCAGTTGAATTATGTTGACAGAGCTACCATTGTCCACCAATATCCTGCGTACAAAATGGTTAGCAACATATAATGTTATTACGAGAGCATCATGGTGAGGATCCTGCACAGTATCCCTGTCATCACTGTCGAAAGTGATCACTTTATCAGTTGTAAGGGTGGTCATCCTGACTGGTTTGTCTATTTTTTCAGTCTTAGCCTCCTTTGCATGTCTCTTGGCCGCTGAATACGAAGTCCCACAAATGTCGGATCATCCTGAAATAAAGTTAATTATTTTGGCATCTGCTGGGGGCGATGCTGCTCGTTCAGGATCCTTCTCGGGATCCTGCCCTTTATTCTTCTTTCTTCCCAGCAAATCCTTCAGATATCCCTTGCTCAATACGTAGCTTATTTCTTTCCTTAGAGCAATGAAATCTTCATGGAAGGTACACCATTTGGATTTATCTTTCCAATAAGCTT
>JARYGA010055702.1:0-43892 GCA_030545235.1 Helianthus tuberosus
AGACTCAAATAGAGCTATTTGGCTAACGTATTACATCTATCAACATTTACACTTATTCTAAGCTTTTGTTTAATCATAAGACTCGTTTTCCAAACAACCTTTAAGGGTTGTTTGTTCGATTTAGCCTACAAGGGCGTTTTGGTCGATTTTGGTCCTTCTTTTACAATGAAGGATTTTCACCAATTATTCGACCAAGATATCACTTTTAACTACAACATAAATATGCGTACCTGGCTCGGATCAACAAATAGACCCGATTTATACCTCGCTTTTATCATCACACCATTAATGATGACGCAACTATCCGATTTGCTAATTAGTCCTGTTAACATAAGACTTGACGACCACATTAGTCGATATTGTCAAATGGTGTTATCACCACCATTCGACCCGTTTGGACTATTTGCCCAACATTGTCTATTTAAATCAAAAACACCGTTTTTGATTTCCAATTCGTTCATCGTCCCATCCCGGGTTTTATAACCATACCATTTTTCTTTCACTATTTTCTTGCAGTTTCAACCCATTTCGGCTTACGCCATGGGTATCCTTTTAACCATGATTTACATAAGTCAACACTTGACAATTTTCCGAATTTCCAATTTTATTGTTTTCACGTTCACAAGTATCGAAATAACAAGCATTCTACATAAGTGTGTAAATTACACTTACCTTGCATCCGAGCTACGTTTTTCTTCTATGCTTGACTCGTTTGACCCGCTTTCACTCCAAGCTTCACCTAGCTTGTTTAAGCGCCAACTATTGTTCATCATTTACAAGGTGGTTAGATTAGTCATTAACAATCACGACTATACCACTTTACTTATTTTCTTAGCCGAAACCACTTATTCGACTTCATCACTAGTTAGTTTGACTTTCTAAAGTCAACTACATTTAATCATATAATATGCACGATTAAGGCAAATCAACATTATGATTAGAACCCGTTTTATCCCATGTCTCATGTAATTAGTTAAGCTTGTCAATTTCGCGTTTCACTTGAATTTCAACACTTTACTTCTCATTTAGGCATTTTAACAAACACCTAATGGGCATCATTCTACACTTTTACTAACTAGTCCGTAATTAGTCATTTTTAGCAAGATTAACATCAAATTTCAACCCTCTATATCTAGTGTTCATGAACTACATCAAGAACTTATATCATAACAATCAATATTCATCAAATTAACACTCCAATCCGAGTGTTCATCATAACATACAAAAACCCATTTAGCACATAATAGGGTAATTATCAAATCCCTAGTTTTGACAACAATTCATCAAATTTTCTACTAGGGTTTGTTTCTAAACCAAGATATAATCATAATAACACTCATAGAATCAATATTCATTCCAGAATTTCGATTATGATTATTCATCATAATCTCAAAGTATCACCAAATCATAATTTTTAACATACCTTGTAATCCCCATGATTAGGTGATCACGAATTTGTGTTCATGCAATGATTTGGCTCTTGATTTGGGCTTCAATTTGAGAGATTCTTGAGGGATTAGGGTTTTGAGCAAGAGAGCCCTTCTTGGCTCTGGTTGAAGTCGCAGACACACACACACGTATGTGTGTGTGTTTTGTTTATTAATTTGTTTAATTGAAACTTTAATTCAATTGTCCATGTCTAGTCCCTTCACTTTACACAAGTTATTTAAAGGGTATCTTAACCACATTAGTTCTATTTTGTCAAGACATTAACTAACTAGGTTAATACTCCTAGTTACTTGGTGGGTCCCGGGAGTTATAATCCGTTTTATTTTAAGTCCCATTAACTCGGGCTCTTATAAAACTCGATTCCTTAAAACGTTGCTTTGCTTGAGTTTAATATTAGGATTTCTTATTTAATTCCAGATATTTACCGGGTTATTTTTACTACTAACGGTACTTTACCCGTCTTTTAGTATTAACGGAGTTTGATTACCAAATCCGTTTTCGGGGTGTTACAGTTGATCCTTCGAACAAGTTCTGTTCCTTCGATTCTAGTCTGTTTAAGTTTAACAAGTTTGTGTTTTACAGGTCTTTCGATCAAGGATCCTTCGGCTGGTTGTTATCATTCGAGATATTAACATAGTTTGTGAAAATTAAATTTTAAAAAAAAAAGGAAAACTTGTTTTCAAATTTTAAATCAATTTTCACTTAATATATTAATTTTTTTTTAAATGGGAACAAACGGTCAGTGGGATCCAACCGCGTGGACTCAAACAACTTTGACTCCACAATCATCAGCTACGCAATCTGCGTCAGATTTCAACAAAACTGCATGGATGCAGGCTATTGCCCCACCTCAAGCTTCAATGATAACTGCAAATCAATGGGCATTGGTCACAAATCAAAGCAGCAGCATTCAAGCTATGATGCAGAACGACAGTGAAACTGGTACAAGCACAAAACCGCCAAAGCTAAATCACATCAGTGATTGGGGATGGTGGAAAGAAAGGCTGAGAACTTATGTTCAGGGGCAAGGTCAAGATCTATGGATGTACTTCTTCACCGCATTTGACAATGATTTGGAAGTTGCAGGATCTAATCCAGAAACTTACAGCACTATGTCTGATGATGATAAGAAGAAATTTGAGTTAGAAAAGAAAGCATTCATGATTCTCACACAAGCTCTTCACAGAGACATTTACCACCAGTTTGTTTACTGTACGACTACTAAAAGCTTGTGGGATATGCTCACGTTACGATGTGAAGGAAATGCTCAATCTAGAAAGATCAAGCAAGAATTACTGAAGAAAGAGTTTGAAGGATTCACGTGTATGGAGAATGAGACTTTGGCAGAGTTATCTACAAGGTTCCATCACTTGTTGAGCGAGATGTTTGCTTTTAGAGTCACTGCCACTCCACAAGAAATGGTGAAGAGATTCGCTGATAGCTTACCAGCAAAGTGGAGCGGTTATCTTGAAATTCTCAAAGAAAATTGTGTTCTAGACACAATCACCGTTTATGAGTTAATTCAAAAATTGGAGAACAAGGATGTAGAAGAAAAGCTTAAGGCAAAAAGAACACTAACTCCTCAAAATCCAGAGATGTACTATGGGATTGCAGGAGGTATCAGTGGAGAAAAACCAGCCTCTCAACATGCGAAGCTTCAAACAGCCTTCATCTCAAACACCGGACCTTCCACAACAAATCAGTTTGATCCTTCAGCATACACGATGTATTCAAGACCAGTTTCTTCTTCTCTACAACAGGATGTGCAACCGACAGCTCAGCAGCAACAACCGCAACAACAAGGGTTTTATGGAAGCTCTTCAAACTTTCAAGCCACTTCCAATCCGAACACAGTCAGATTAGACACTTCCAACTTTTCCAAAGTCAGTGTCGAAATAGCCAAGGAGCATATGGAGATGTTGAACACCTTGGTTAGTGCTTATTGTGGATTGGTCGCAGGTCAGATTGGGAATATCAATCTAACCAATGAAGATTATCAGCAAGTGGATAGAGAAGAGTTTGAAATGATGGATATCAAATGGGCTCTTGCTAGTGCAATTCGAAGAGCAAAGGACTTTATGGAAAGGACGGGGAGAACCAACTTGAATAGCAACAACAACACCAAGTATGGTTTTGATAAGAATGCTGTCACTTGCTTCAATTGTGGTGAAAAGGGTCACTTCAAGCGGGAGTGTCAGAAGCCACCTAAGCAAGGAAATCAGAATCCCTTCAGAAACAATTCTGACAGATCAATAGTTCCCGTTGGAGGAAATGCATCTGGATCCACAAACACTAATCCCCACAGAGGATTGGTTGTTCAAGCTGATGAAATCTGCAATTGGAACCTTCAGCTTGGAGAAGGAGGAAATGGTGGAACAGCATGTTATGCTAAAGTGATTGAGAAGGTAGTAGAACCCGTGTCTGTTGGTGAATCTTCAGAAGATGAAGATAGTTCGGGTTATAGTGGGAGCATGGATGGGGAATCACTTGATGCTGGTGATTTATCAAGTGATGCTTTAGATTTGGAAGTTGATGAGCTTTTGGCTGAAGCTGAAGCATTATGCAAGAGGAGATCTATTCTTTGCCAGAAATCTGCTGGAACTTCCGAGAAGCTTGCTCAGTTCTTCTCTGAAGATGGATCTTTTTCTTTTCATACAGCCTTTATGGCTCACGTAGAAGGTCAGACTTCTCAGGTATGTGATACTAATTCTGACTCTATTTCTGTTCCTATTGAATGTGCAAAGTGTTTAAAATATGCTGAAAAGGAAAGTCAGTTTGAAATCACATACAAACACAATCAAGAATTGATTGTAGATCTTTCTAAAGCAACTGAAGCTAACTTGTTTTTAACCAGAAATGAAAAGGAATTTAAAGCAACAATTGCGTCATTAAGACATGATGTTTCAGAATTACAAAAGGCTGTTTTGCGAAAACAACATGCTAACAATAATCTTATTGACACAATTGAAAAGCAAATGGTAGAGTTGGCAACAGCTCGATGTGAATGTGAGACAATTAAGCAGAAACTGGAAAGCTATTCCAATTCCCGCTATGTATTGGATCACATCATTGACGTTCAAAAGAAAAAGAAAAAGGGGGATACAAAATGTATTGGATTCAAATCATGTCCTCCCCCAATGAATCACAATTACTCCAAATTGCCTGATGACGAGGATATGCCCCGTTTTGAACCTACTGTGCCACTCGGTCTAGATGACTTTGCAGCAGGCCTCGGGTTCACAACTGGTACATCATCATCGGGTCAATCAGAATCTGAGAATGTGACAGATTCATCGTGTGTTAAGGAACAGAGTCCTCCCATTGTTGAGGATGCTGATTCTTCGGATGATGAATCTGAAGAAATTGTGAAACAACAGTCTAACTCGGTTACAACAGATATTCCAATCGAGAATCACATCCTCTGTGATCCACCAGTGAAACCGAGTAAGACTGAAATGTCAAAAGCAATGGAGTCCCTTGTATCTAGCCGTGAAGGGAATAACTTGTTGTACACGCTCAAAGGAGATAGCAAAATCTACTCTAACAAAGATTTTCCAATTAAAAATGTAAATCAAGATTTAATTGAGCAAATTTTTGAAGGATGCACTGATAAGTTTTTGGGGAACAAAAGTGGCAAAGTTACCGTCACTCAATGTGATCCAATTCCGTGTGAACAAATTAGAAAACAATACGGAAACCAAAAACTACCAATTGAGCGAAAACAACAAGTCAACTCCGGAAAGGGTAAGGTACAGGGAAAGAAGGCTCAGAACAAGAATGTTCAAGCACCTAAAGTTCAGCAGCCTAAGACTGAACAACCAAAGGTTCAACAACCTAAAGTTGAACAGTCTAAGGCTACTCAACCTAAGGCTGCACAACCTAAAATTCAACAATCAAAGGTTGAGCAACCTAAGGTTCAACAACAAAAGGTGCAAAACAAAAGAGCTCCTGTTAAGAAACGAGAACCGAAAATGAACTTTGTTGGATCCACGGGTTCAGACAAACTTGAAACATTTCAGGATCAATCTAACGTTGAGTTTATAAAACAAGTTAGAATTTTAAAACGAAATGATCAGAATAATTACACCCAACACACCAACGGATGTGATTTAGGTCCAAGCACGTCTAGATCACAAAGTTCATTGTCTGGTTCTCCGTCTGGTCATCAACATGTTTCTCCGAAGTTTGTAGAGCGGAGAACATGTTTTGAATGTGGGACAGTTGGGCATATTGTAAGATATTTCCCACACGTGCAAAAGCTGAAGTCAAAAACGAGTGCTCCCCAAGAAATCGATTACCGAAAACGATCAGTTTCCCCGAAACAAGACCCACGTGTCTTGAAAGAAAGGGAAAAGAAGTTAAAGCAAAAGAATCAAAAGGTAATTGAAAAGGCCTTAAAATCAGAGGTCAAAGAAGAAAAACCTGTACAAGCAAAATCTGAAACTGTAAAACCAGTAAATGCTAAAACAATAAATTCAAATACTGGTAAAGGACAAACAGCTTGGAAGCAAAAGCAGGTAATTCAATCAGGGGGAGCACCACAGGTTCTTTTTCCTAATCATCAAGTGATTGAAATCACTTTCATTGATGATCTCGGACGACCCAAGTCTGTGAAGGCTTGGGTCCCCATCTCCAACTAATCTCTGAGTGAGTGTGTAGGATATTCCAGGAGGAACTTTCGATAGTCGTAAGATTGTTGATAGTGGAGCGTCCTTGCACAAGATAGGCGACAGAAGAAATTGTTGCCTTTGATGGAGAGAAAAAGAAAGGGGAAACAGAGTTGTCTGTCGAAAGAAATTGATAACTTCGACAAAATGAAAATCATTCCAAAAGTGTGATTGTTAAAGGCTTTGATCGGGTCCCTGGGATTGATTCAAATAAAAATGAACGTGCAATGTACATTTCTTTGCGGTGTGATTGATGAAAATGTGTTCGTTGAACAAACCAACCGGGTGTGCGGATACCTTGGCTTGGATTGAGCAACCGCACACTACTTCTCAAAGAGAAAGACAAAGACCTTCGCTGGTGCAATGTGGAAGACCAGCCGGACCCGGAGGTTTATGATCTTGTTGCTGTGTGGAGCTATCTAGGATTAAGTGAAGTAGCTACATAAATCGACCTTGAAATCCACACCGGGTGGATATCCAGTTTGGGAGAGCACTCAGATTCCTGTCAATGCACGAAGCAGTTGAAGGATACGGTTTTAAATTTCTAATCTCTCCTATACTTGTCGATATTTAAGCTGCTTTTTGAATTATTATCTCGTACAGCACTCTTTGGCTAGACAATGCTGTCATGGTCCGCACCGCAAACCGACATGCCAACTGATTTTTCCAAAATTCGATAAATCTTTTCAGATTAAAATTAATTTTGGTAAACGGCATTGAGTTAAAACAAGAGTAAAACCAACATCGGAAAATTATTTTTGTAAATATCTTTGTGTTTTAAATTTATCTTAGTTTGTTGATTTTAGGGGGAGTAAATCCAAAATCTGAAAATCCAAAAACATCGAAAAATTATCAAAAACACAAAAACAATGGAAAAACAAAAATGAGTTTCCTGGCGAGAAAAAGAGAATATGATAGTACATCAGTGGTCTGTCTAAACCTCTTTAAACCTAAAATGAAAAATGATAAGCAGCTCTATATAAGATGTATCGGTAGGCTCACAATCATTTTAAAGTGTGCAGGGTGATATAAACTTAAATCGACTGAAGACTAGGTGGGAACCACTCATTGGCATATGGTCTTAGTACCGAAATTTCGTTTGAGAGATTGCCGAGGTTCTGAGATATTCGGTCTTTATGCTGCTTATCATCTGGGTATCATGGTTGTATCTTTTACCGAAAAATAACGGGGACGCAAGTCTAGATCTTCCATGATACTATACATACGTGTACATACTGCATTCGACCTCAATAAGTGATATACAATCACATGTCCATACAAATAAGTGATAAAATATCACATTTATCCGGGAGTCAAGTTCGTCTCTCTGCTGTATAGAAGTACTGACCTGTTCACGGACTTGCTCCTATGCCCTCATGCATATGAAAATCAAGTTCCTCATCAATAAGTGATTTCATCACATAGGGCTTGGTTTTCAAACTCAAATAAGTGACTTGTTCACATTCTATATACGTTAAAAACGGATGATAATCGGTATACTCACCGGTAAGATGAACCCTCGTGCATACCTTGATACGCGAATGTGTCGTGATGTGGATGAACACCGGTCGGTAAGTATAAATCATACCTTAACGTATCCCCTCGCCATGATTACATCTGATAAGTTGAGCTTATGTGGACAACAATACCGATAATTGTTATAGGATGCTTATCTAAATGTTAACTGATTGAACAACAAGAGCGTTTGGACATGACCGTACACTGATATGATTCTCTTACCCCTCGAAACTCGCAAAAAGAATGTCTGTAAATATTTGTTTACTGCTTTCGTTTCTGGATCTTTGTATATATTTATTTATTGCTTTCCGTCTTTACTTTTGAAAAATGAAAAATTTCAAAAAGATTTTAGATGTGTTTTAATATAAACTTTTAAAAATCCAAAAAGATTTTGCTTCTATTTTATTTTTGATTGACTGATGTTGGAACTCGAGTCTATCCTACCCAAAATCCTGATTATAAGCCGGAAAACAATTGCACCTTCATAAATGGTCGAAGTTAACACATTTTGAAAGTTAAAGGATTAAAATTGTACATTTTCTAAACTTTCAAACTGTTGTCGGTTGGTGTTTGATTGAGATTTGATCTCATATGTGTCTTTTGTTTAAGTGTTAACTATATTCCAAGCGGTTATTCTCATTATGCGTTTAGCTTTCTTGCATGTGCAGATGCTAAAGGTGAGGAGAACATGTTCGATGACAAGCTTTGGAATGAAGACACGAAGTGGAGGCACTCAAAGGATAAAATGATCGAGTTGCCGCTGACCTCTCATCAACACCACAAGGATCTAAAGAATTGAAGTTCAAAAGATTCACAAGCATGACTCAATGGAGAGCTCATTCTAAGGGGGAGTTTGTTAACACACTTCCTAAATTAAATGGGGAGTTTGTTGATACACTTTCTGCTTATGACACGTGAAGACTTTGAAGATCCTCCGACATGAAAGACACAGAAGACGAACAAACACAGAAGACGAACAATCACAGAAGACGAACCATCACGAGTAGCGTCCAAGGGGGAGTTTGTTGATACACTTTGTGTGGACGCGACTCGGCTCGGTTCGACTCGGCATTGAAGACTTGAAAGAACGTCAGAGACTTGAAGACACGAAGATCGAGACAAAGCTACAGGCAAGGGGGAGTTTGTTGGTGCACTTGTGTCTGTACTTTGTCTGTATTTTGTCATGATACAAAACGATGTCTTGTGTTAGTCTTATTTACGTCTTAGGTGTGTTAATATGTGTGTTTGATGTAAGTTTGACCAAGTCAACCATCCTCCTGGTTTGACTTGGCCAAACAGTTAGAGCATGGTTTGTAATATGTTGTGTCGAAGGATGAGTCATCGAAGGATTGTTTATATCCTTCGATGAGCTCGAAGGATAAACCTTCGATGGATATAGATGGACCTCGAAGGATATCATCCTTCGAGGTACATGTGGATCTTTCGATAGTTTTCAGTTCGATAGATGATCCTTCGATCAGACTATCTGATCCTTCGACCAGACGACCTGGTTTGGGTATATATACTCATGTAATGTGTTCACTTCAATGTGTGTGAGAAGTGAGTGAACTGAGTCTTGTAGAGAGCGTATTTTCAGTTTGGTCAAGGGTTGTAACCGTGTCCACTGATATACAGGAGAAAACTTTGATATCCCGTGTGTCTACCTTTCTCTTTGTAGCTTGTGTTCTCATATAAACTACCGGTTTGCATTCTAGCTTGGATTCCGCACTTGCTAGTGTGTTAAACATAACAAGGATAAGGTTTAACCTCAACCTCCGACACAACATCTTACAAAACAATGTGCTAACTGTTTGGCCAAGTCAAACCAGGAGGATGGTTGACTTGGTCAAACTTACATCAAACACACATATTAACACACCTAAGACGTAAATAAGACTAACACAAGACATCGTTTTGTATCATGACAAAATACAGACAAAGTACAGACACAAGTGCACCAACAAACTCCCCCTTGGCTGTAGCTTTGTCTCGATCTTCGTGTCTTCAAGTCTCTGACGTTCTTTCAAGTCTTCAATGCCGAGTCGAACCGAGCCGAGTCGCGTCCACACAAAGTGTATGGGAGTTTGTTGGTGCACTTGTGTCTGTACTTTGTCTGTATTTTGTCATGATACAAAACGATGTCTTGTGTTAGTCTTATTTACGTCTTAGGTGTGTTAATATGTGTGTTTGATGTAAGTTTGACCAAGTCAACCATCCTCCTGGTTTGACTTGGCCAAACAGTTAGAGCATGGTTTGTAATATGTTGTGTCGAAGGATGAGTCATCAAAGGATTGTTTATATCCTTCGATGAGCTCGAAGGATAAACCTTCGATGGATATAGATGGACCTCGAAGGATATCATCCTTCGAGGTACATGTGGATCTTTCGATAGTTTTCAGTTCGATAGATGATCCTTCGATCAGACTATCTGATCCTTCGACCAGACGACCTGGTTTGGGTATATATACTCATGTAATGTGTTCACTTCAATGTGTGTGAGAAGTGAGTGAACTGAGTCTTGTAGAGAGCGTATTTTCAGTTTGGTCAAGGGCTGTAACCGTGTCCACTGATATACAGGAGAAAACTTTGATATCTCGTGTGTCTACCTTTCTCTTTGTAGCTTGTGTTCTCATATAAACTACCGGTTTGCATTCTAGCTTGGATTCCGCACTTGCTAGTGTGTTAAACATAACAAGGATAAGGTTTAACCTCAACCTCCGAGGGACCTACACTTTTACCACTAACAGTAATTTACCCGCTCATCACAATTAAATTGGTTTAATTTACCAAACCCCTTTTTGGGATGTTACAAATAGTAAGGTTAAATATGGTATAGATAAAGTTGTTAACTATACATGTTTATCTGCTGAGAATTTGTGTTTTGTGAGTAGTTTAAATAAAACTGTTGAGTCAAGTTCATATAATGAGGCTATAAAAGATCCTAGGTGGGTTGAGGCTATGAATACCGAAATGGAAGCCTTGTATAAAAATAACACATGGGTTTTTGTTGATTTACTTGTTGGTACGAAAGCTATAGGTTGTAAATGGGTGTACAAAGTCAAATACAAGTCTAATGGTGAAGTAGAAAGGTTTAAGGCAATGTTAGTTGCCAAAGGGTATAACCAAAGAGAACGTATATACTTTGGTAAAACTTTTTCACCAGTTGTAAAAATGGTCACTATTAGGACTGTTATTAGTCTTGTTGTTGGATATGGTTGGCAATTATTCCAGCTTGATATTAATAGTGCTTTCTTATTTGGTTCTATTTCTGAGGATGTCTATATGTCTTTACGTCAAGGTTTCTATTCAAAGGATAAAACTAAAGTTTGTAAACTAATAAAATCATTATATGGTTTAAAACAAGCTCCAAGAAAATGGAATGAAAGACTTGTAGAAGTTCTATTTGATATTGGCTTTAAGAAAAGTGTTTGTTATCATTGTCTGTATGTGTTAAAACATGACGCTATATTTGTTATGTTATTAATATATGTGGATGATATAGTTATCACAGGAAATGCTGAAAATGAAATAGTTAAAGTTAAAAAAGTTTTAAGTGAGAATTTTAAAATCAAACATCTGGAAATATTAAAATATTTCTTAGGAATATAAGTTCTATATGATAAAGGTGGTGTATGTTTGAATCAAAGAAAATACTGTCTAGAGCTTCTAAATGAGTTTGGTTATTTGGGATGTAAACACTCCGGTAGAATTGAGTTATGTTGTAAATACAAAAGATGAAAAACACAACATTCATTAAAATATATAACAAATTTACTAAAGCTCATAGAAAACTAATATACTTGTCTTTAACAAGACAAGACATTAGTTTTCCTGTTCAATATTTGAGTCAATATATGCATAAACCTTTGGAGTCACACTTAAAAATAGCCTTGAGATTGCTTAGATATCTAAAGTAGTCTCCAGGAAAAGGGAAAGGGTTGATGTTTAAGAAAGGGTCAACATTTGACTTAGTCAGTTATGTTGATTCTGACCGGGCCAAATGTACTAATAGTAGAAGGTTTGTGATTGGTTTCTGTGTTTTTTTTGGAGAATCTTTGATTTCTTGGAAGAGTAAAAAACAAAGTATTGTTTCTAGATCAACAGGAGGAAAAGCCGAGTATAGAGCAATGTGCTCAAATGGTTGTGAGTTAATATGGATTAAAAATGTCTTGCATGAACTTGGTGTTAATTGTAAGTTGCCATTGAAACTCTTTTGTGATAGTAAGGCTGCAATCTCAATTTCTTTAAATCATGTATTCCATGAAAGGACCAAACACTTTGAGATTGACGTACATATCTTAAGAGAAAAAATTGCCTGTGGTTTGATTTCTCTAGAAAAGGAAGACGCTAAAGGTCAACTGGATGATATTTTTACTAAAGGACTTAGTTCTGCACAACATGAGTTCTTGTGTAAAAATATGTGGTTAGTTGATATGTACAACATATGAATGAAGGGGGATGCTAAAATATAACATGTATAACTTGTGTTATATATCTCATTCATATGTTAATTTATTATATTTGTTATGTTTTATAAGTTTTCACTGAGCTTGTCCAAGGATAATAGTTGAGGGATTTAAATCCAGGAGTTACGAGGACCACAATCATTTGTGAAAGATTATGAAGGGGCTGGTTGTAATATTCTTTGTGAGCAGGTATAAGTGAAACTTAGGGTTTCACTATGGTTAGTTGTTTAGTTTGTTTCACTTTCTCTCTGTCTGTTAGGGTTTGTTAGATGGTTTATGGTTGATCTTGCATGATCTTGATTCATTCTTATATTGGTTGTTAATGATCAACTGATATTATTATCAGTTGATATCCTTGAACATTTGTTCATTATAGATCTTACATTTTGTAAGATCTAGGGTTTTTGGGGGAACGTTTTGGTTTGGGTTAATCCGATTTTGTCGCATTTTGTCGCTATTCCCTTTGTTCTGTGTTGATATCATCATTTTATACAATAGTACATACAACAACGATTCATACATTTATGGCAAAGATGACCATTTAAGTGACCCTAATATAAAAATATGTGAAGTGTTACTTACCCAACACTACAGGAGTATAAGAACTAAACATCCGTGATAATTCCCGACTTAATAAGTTCTCTTAAATCCTAATAAATGTAACTTGATAAATTTATATAACATTAAACATCACAACTTTTAAAATATACACAACATAATCTGTTACCATTAAATTAAGTTTATTTAATCTTTTATTGAACGTAGTAAACTCCATAAATTATTAATTATGATATTTAGCATGCGGACCCCATATATATTTTCTTTAGATTTTTGGGTAAAGATACCAAGGTAGCCGTGGCTTCGCAATGGCTACAAGTGACTTAGCCATGTGAAGATCATGATGATTTTCAACAAGTTTGATTTCTGACTCATTATACGGCTTCTCCCAAGCAAACCCTTGAATCATTAGGGCTAAGAACATTATAGTAATGGTTGAACCCAAAATCACTCCTGGACAACCACGTTTTCCGGTGCTAAACGAAAGCATCCTTAGTTCATTATCAGTAAGAACCACTTGTTTTCCTTCCTCGCCTAGATGTCTGTCCGGATCAAACCGCATCGGATCCTTCCACACATTAGGATTCCTTCCCAAACCGAGTCTACTAAGCAACACATGACTACCTTTGGGTATAAAGTAACCAGCGACAACAGTATCCTTTACTGAAACATGGGGAACATTGAAGGGTGCAAAAGGGTGCAACCTAAAAGACTCCTTGATGCATGCTTTTATATAGTTTAGTTGGGGCAAGTCTGACTCCTTAACAAGGCGGTTGCAACCGACCACCTTGTCCAACTCCTCAACAGCTCGTTTTAGAATGGTAGGTTCACTAATCATCTCTGCCATCACCCATTCTACTGCATTCGAGGGATTATCGATTGTTGCAATCATTAGTTCCTAAATTTAAACAAGACAAAAAGAGCGTATTAAAATAAATCATCATGCACTCATTATGAGTGACACTTATATTATATTTGAAATAGAAAGTGTACTACTAAACAAATGAGTATCACTGATAATGGCTTATTATCGTATCGACAGATAAAAAAAGTCGAGAATTATCAACGGATGTTTGACTAAAGAAGTAAATTTTTAGTTTAAAAAAGGACGCCAATAGCCCAAATTTCATATGGTACAACTCAATGTTGATTATGATTCCGTCTATAAATCCGTCAAGAAATAAAGGATAGGATTTGATATAAGATAACAACCTAGGCTTTCCATTGTTAAACCATCAAGAAAAGTGACTATAGATTATACAAGTATCATACCATAATTGGCATCAGTACGTGAAAATAATGCTTGTGCATGAGAATGAAGTCAAGATATAGCAATGCTTACAATAATTTGGGCTTTAATCTCCTCTGGTGAGAGCTTTGGTTCTTTATGTTTGATTAGGATATCAAGTACATCCTCTTCTTGCTTCCGAGCCCCATCATTCCACAATTTAATCCTTTCATCAACCAATGGATCATGATATTTTCGGACCCTTTCAATGGCGGTCCTTATGATCTTTTCATGGCCATCAAAATCCGTCTTCCATCTCAACCATGGGAAATAATCAGAGATGCAAAAAGCATTAAGATAATTTAGGATTATGAAAAGGGCTGAGACATGTTCAGTTTCTTCCCCACCTGGCCCTCCATCAGCCATTCCTTCCCCAAAGAATCTTGTCCCGAAAACCATATTTCGGATTAGGTTTCCACAAAAGTGTTGGCTTGCAATTCGAATGTTTATTAGTCCGCCTCCATTTGGGGAATTTTGGTTCTCTATTTGACTAATTATGTAAGAAAGCAAGTGGTTTGCTTCTTCGTCTCGTTTGGGTTGGAGCCACTTGTGTATTGGCGATGAGAGGATGTCATGGTTTAGGATTTTCCTCATCATTCTCCATTGGTCTCCCAAAGGGGACATGATGGTTGAACGATAGCCATCACTTATCAAATAACCTGATAAGCTATCAGGCCTTGAAGAAAAGATTTCATCTTGTGTTTTTAGAAACTCCCGTGCTATGATCGGGGAAGACACGACGATGACATGCGTTGCTTGACCGAGCCGAATGCTTATGATTGGAGAGTTGTAGTCATCAATGAGCTTATGGATCCATCGAAAGGTTGGCTTATTTTGAAGCATTTGGATGATGCAACCAACGAATGGAAGAGGAGTTGGACCAGGAGGTAGCTGGTACGGACTACTTGAAGTTTTCTTTTTAATAAGCTTGATAAAGAGGATTATGATGATGCCACCGATTATAGAAGATTGAATAATCATTGTTGATGGATATTGAAATGTGTTTGATGGAAAATTTTGGCCAACGTTGTCACAAAATATATATTTGGTTTAAATTGTAACTTAGTTGTTATAATAGGTCGATCGGTACTGGCTTTATATTACTTTAAGCTGGTCCCAAATAAATAATATAATATAAATTAATTAATATATTAACATTTATTTAGGTGAAGAGAAATCAACAATATGCACGTGGTAATGTTAAAAAAAAACAATATGCATGTGGTGTTTATCTTATAATAAAATAATTATGTTTACTCCACGTATGCCCTATTTTATATCGTTTTCTTCTTTGCATTGCCAATATTGAGAAAAATTCAAAATAGAACCACCATTATTGAGAAAATTAAAAATAGAACCATGTATATTATGTGTTCATGTATACATGAACCAGAAGCTTTTTACTTTAGAATCATATAAATTAAGTACAAGAATACAATAAAAAATCGTTTCTATCATTATCTATTAGGAAATAGTATATTAACTTGGCAGTGGTCTAGACAGCCTGCATCAGAGGAGGAGCTAAAGGAATGGAAGGAATGTAACAAGACTCTCAGCTCTGTGAGACTCTCCAACGATAAGGATGCCTGGCTCTGGATTATCAATAGCCAGAAGGGTTTCTCGGCGAAGTCGGTCAAAAAGGCTTTGATTATAGATACAGGTAATAGTCCCCTTCCCAATTTTGCTTGGTGTAAAAGGGTACCTATCAAGTGCAATATTTTGGCTTGGAGAGGCAATATGGATAGGCTCCCTACGAGAATCAATTTAAGAAGAAGGAATGTGGATATTACCTCGGTCATGTGTCCGTTATGCGGCGATTCCAAGGAAACGGTGGAGCATTTGTTCACTGCTTGCTCGGTGGCTTTCCGGGTGTGGTTTCCCCTTGCCCGTTTGGGTGGGGAGGGTGGTGTTGTTGTTTGTTTGGCCTTTTGCCTAGTTGGGTCGGAGGTGGTTTAATGAAGTTTAATTTTCAGGAAAAAAAAATCTATTACTTTATGAGTATGGCCGGTACTCTCCTCCGACATAGAGAAGGAATGAAGTTGGAACATAGTGGGCCTAGATTAATGATGGTACGACACGTACCCTACTTTGGGGCGCCTATTTATATCACGTAATGGGAAACCCTAGAGAGACACTTTTGACAGCTGAAAGGACGAAAAAGACCACTGGAGTACTGTTTGAAGAAGAACTGAGTGAATATACGAGAAATTGAAGATCTAACATGTGTATATGTTGAGTATTGATTGTGATGTTGATTATGTGGTTGTATCAATCTTTCTATGAGGTTATGCATGTTAGATTCGGTATCTTCTATCTCTAGGTTATATAGACGTTTGTTAAATTAGAGATTGAAACCATAATCGGTAATAGATAGCTTAACATCATAGTTGGTAAAACATATAGGTTACATACGGGAAGAATCTGGAAACTAGAAAAAAGACATAAGAATCCATAGCAATAGTAATTTTACCTAAATTAGGTCTTGAGATGTGTCTATAGCTTTTAACCCTGGTTCCGTGAGATTAACCTTAGTATTAATCCATTTTAGCACTTCCATACTTTTTTTATGTGGGCGGTTGCCCCCATGGTTTCTACATGGGTCCGTCCCTAAACACACAATACTAATAATCTCGTGTTTGTATAAAGTTCTACATAACATCACTAATAAAGGTCAGGATCGAGAAATAAGTACTTTCTCCAAACCAAATTTACATGAAATAAAATTCTTCAATGTTTGATTAGTTTTGTTAAGAGTAAATTAAATTAAATTATATTATATTATATTATATTATATTATATGTTCTCTTACTTTGCGTTAAAAGTCACATGCCGAAACTAGGCTTTGTTAATATGTTTTTTTAAGACGTCTCTATAAAATATAACTCAAAAAGATAATCTAATATCTTATTCAAAGAGAACACGTAACGTGATTGGAAGATTAATGTATAAATAACACAAGCATACTTTGTTCATGGTGGGTAACTGCCCCATGGTTTCCACATGGGTCCGCCCCTGAGCATATAGTAGTAATTATCTTTTATTTGTGTAAAGTTACTACATAGAATCACTAACAAAGGTCCAAACCAAATTTATATGAAATAAAAATCATAATGTTTGATTAGCTTTGTTTAGAGTGAATCATATTATGTTATCACTTTTGTTCTCTTATTTTGCATTAAAATTCATATGGCGAAATTAGGTTTCGTTAATTTGCTTTTTTAAGACACCACCTATCTCTCATTTGTATAGAGTTACTACATCGAACCACTAATAAAGGTCAGAATTGAGAAATAAGTCCTGCTACAAACGAAATTTATATGAAATATAAGTTGTAATTTTTTATTAGTTTTGTTAATGTGAATCATATTATATTATAACATATGTTCTCTTACTTTGCGTTAAAATTCATATAGCCAAATTAGGTTTCGTTAACGTGCTTTTTTAAGACACCTCTATTAAATATGGCAAGTGTTTCCAAAAAAAGGTATTTTAATATTTTATTTATTCCAATAAAAACACATAACAAAAAGTTATGTTATTTTTTTAACGGCCAACAGAATCAATCCCGAGCATTTTCGGGGCACCCACTGGACAAACAGAGTACTCCCAGAGTAACCCGAGTCCACCACCAATTCTGGGGAAAACCCGGTAACCCCACCCGCCCTTAGGCACGACAGTGAAATTACCGGTAAAACCCGTTTGACTCAAGGATCCAACTCAGGTTTCCCTAGGTCTCCTATCATTGCCCACCAGTGTCTCACTCTGCACCAAGTAGGAGTTGAACATGCATCCCTTAAGAGAAATACAAACTCTCCACCACTTGATCTAGAGATCATTGACAAGTTATGTTCATTTTAATGTATAAATAATAACAAAAAACTTTTTGAGAACTTCATAGCATCACTAATAATGGTCACGATTAAGAAATAAGTCCTTGCTCCAAACAAAATTTTTATGAAATAAAAAATCCTCATGTTTCTTTAGTTTTGTTAAGATTAAATCATATTATATTATAATATATATGTTCTCTTATTGTGTGTTTAAAGTCACATCTTCGTTAATATGTTTTTTGAGACATCTCTGTAAAATACACAAGTGTTTCCACAAAAAGATAATTTGATACTTTATTCATTCCATTAAAAACATGTAAGGCGATCAGGGTTTTAATGTGTAAATAACACTAGCAAACTTGCTTTGTTTATGGGGGCGGCTGTCCATGGTTGCTACATAGGTCCGCCCCTAAGCACAAAGTACTAATAATTTTTCGTATATGTAGAGTTACTATAAAGCATCACTAACATAGGTCATAAATGAAAAATAAGTCATTGCTTCAAACAAAAATTACATGAAATAAAAATCTTAATTAGGTTTTGTGATTATGCTTTTTATAAGTCACCTCTATCAAATATAACAAGAGTTTCCTCAAAAATGTATTCTAATATTTTATTCATTCCAATAAAAACACATAATATGTTCAATTTAATGTATAAGTAACCCTAAAATATTGTTTGGAAACGGGGGAGGCTACCCCCATAGTTTTCTACATGGGGGTGCCCTTGAGGACATAGTATTAGTTTTTGTGTAAAGTTACTACATAGCATCACTAATAAAGATAAAAAAGATAAAAGATCGAGAAATAACTTCTTGCACCAAAGGAATCTTGTTTGAAATAAAAAAAATCATGTTTTATTAGTTTTCTTAACTACGCATGGTTTAGTGAATAATGCCCCTGCTTTTGGGCGTTTTCCGCCATGTGCCAGTCCAGTCAGTAAGGGGGCATTATTGGGCGTTTTTACAAAAAAGGGTGTAGTGGGATAATGCCCAATAATGCCCCGTCAATCATTACACAATTATTAAATTTTTTTATTAAAACTAATTAAATTTCATTTAAATAAAAAACATTACATTCTTAAAAAAAATCAAAAGTTAAATAGAAAACATTACATATCTAAACCACAAGGAGCAAAATTCAAAAGTTCAAAAGTTAAATTTAAAACCATATCTAAAACACAGGGACCAAAGTTGTCAAAACTCAAAACTTCTAAAACATTTTCTGCATTTCATCCTCTTCTTCGTTTTTTATACCGACTTTTCCGGCAACAATTCCGGCTAACCACAAAACCCATTCCGACTCGAATTCGTCTCATTCCGGCAAAAATTCCAGCTATCTCCATCTCTATCTCTTTAAACCCATCTGGTCTTATCTGATTGGCCAAAAATTTGCAATTTTAGCGTGATTCAAAGCACGCCGGTAGGGGTTTTTTTTGCAAAAAATGCCGGATCACGCCGGAGAGGGTGGGGGGGGGGGCGTTTTCAGGCGTGATTGAGGAAAAAACGCCCAGAATCTTGCCCACTACACATGGTCTAAGAGCAAATCATATTATATTATAATATACGTTCTCTTACTTTGAGTTATAAGTAACATGACAAAATTAGGTTTCATTGATATGGTTTTTTTAAGAGGCCTCTATCAAATATAGAAATTTTTTTTGAACGGCCAACAAACTCAATCCCGAGCACTCACGAGTACCCACTGGACAAACGGAGTACTCTGAGAGTAACCCGAGTCCACTACCGTAACCCACTCGTCCATAGGCACGACAGTGAAATTACAGGTAAAACCCGTTTGGCTCAAGGATCCAACCCAGGTTTCCCTGGGTCTCCTATCATTGCCCACCAGTGCCTCACTCTGCACCAAGTGAGAGTCGAACCTGCATCTCTCAAGAGAAATGCAAACCATCCACCACTTGATCTAGAGATCATTGCATCAAATATAGAAATTATTTCCTCAAAAAGATACTCTAATATTTTATTCATTCCAATAAAAACACATAACGTGCTCAATTTAATGTATAAAGAACCCTAAAATAATTTTTTTGAAAGCGAGGGGAGGCTACCCCTATGATTTCTATCTGGATCCGCTCTTAAGCACACAATATTAATAATCTTTCATTTGTGTAAAATTACTACATAGCATCAGTAATAAATGTCAGAATTGAACAAGTCCTTAAAAGTTACTACATAGTAGCACTAATAAAGGTCATGATTGAGAAATAAGTCCTTCCTAACGAAATTAATATGAAATAAAAATCTTAATGTTATGTTAGCTTTGTTAAAAGTAAATCATCTATACTATCTATTAAAGGAGATTAGAGGCTGATGTAAGTTTGTCTACGTGTCAAGTTCTCAACTATGTCACATAGTCCAAGGTGATGTCATAATTCGTGATTTATAAAATGTTAATAAGGGAGAGGATCAAATAGGAAGTTTGTTTTGGCTAGGAAGGAATGAGGTTGTGACACCTGGCAAAATTGAAATTTGAAGGAGGGTATTTTCGTCAACCATAAATTAGTCTCATGAAACCCTTGTTCTAAGAAAACCCAGTTTTCTCTTTTACAATTCATCTTAGCTCACACCACCATCGTCACCACCACCACCGTCACCGTCACCGTCACCATCACAGCCGTCGTCGCCTACCACCACCACTCCATCGCTCGCCGCCACCACAACCCTCCCCGTCGTTCTTCTCTCCACTCTCACTCGCAACACCATTGAATCCGACGACGAACATGTGCGTGACGTCGGCACGTGCTTGGGCTTTGGTGATGAAGAGACTGCAGTTCGATTGAATGATGTTGAAGATGATTAAGCATTGGAGTGTGAAGATAATGTCTCCTAGTTTTTATTAAAAAATTGTTTGTTGAGTGAAATGGTTTTACACGAAAAGATGATTTTGTATGGACTTTTGCAGTAGTTCTTTTAACATTGGTATTGGAAATGACAGGTAAGCTATTTAATTGATGCTGTGTAATGATTTTAAGGTTTTGACTTATATTGCGTTTTACATATTTTTTGTCTGATTATGTTTTTGGGTTTGATGAATTAGAAATGAATTTGGTTTGAGTATTCTTTTTGTTTCTCATACCTCCACCAAATGACACTACACATTTTTTATTGATGTTTTTGTGATTTTTAAAGTTTTCACTTTGATTGCGTTTTATGTAGTTTTTTCATTTATGTTGAGTTTGATGAAACAAAACTCATAGTGTAGGTCATTTATTATTTTTTTGGTTCTAATATCCTAACAAATGACACTACACATAAGTTTTTTGGTATTTTTTGTCCATTGCGTTTTACAAAAAAAATGAAAAAACACAGTTTTTATCCATTGCATTTTACAAAAGAATGAAAAAACACAATTTTTGTGTGTTTTTTGTCTATTGCATTTTACAAAAAAATGAAAAACCACATTTTTATGTGTTTTTTATCCATTGCGTTTTACAAAAGAAATGAAAAGACACAATTTTTTATCTATTGCGTTTTACAAAAGAATGAAAAAACACATTTTTATGTGTTTTTTGTTCCATTGCGTTTTAGGTAAAACACATTTTAATGTGTTTTTAATCCATTGCTTTTTACAAAAGAATGAAAAAACACATTTTTTTTGTGTTTTTTTGTCCATTGAGTTTTAGAAAAAAACACACTTTTGTGTTTTTTGTCCATTACGTTTTAGGAAAAAAACATTTTTTTAGTGTTTTTGGTCTATTGCGTTTTAGAAATAAGACATTTGTTTGTGATTTTGGTGCATTGCGTTTTAGGTAAAAACATATTTTTATGTGTTTTTAGTCCATTGCGTTTTAGAAAGTACATTTTCTTTTGAGTTTTTAGGCTATTGTATTTTAGAAATAAGACATTTCTTTGTGTTTTCTGGCCATTGCGTTTTACAAATAAGACATTTTTTTGTGTTTTTTGTGCATTGCGTTTTAGAAAAATGTCATTTTTTAGGTTTTTTTTCATTGCGTTTTACGTAACTGGGGGTTTTTCTATTGCGTTTTACACAACTGGGTTTTTAAATTTTTTTTTTTTTGAAAATATCGCAATAGTATACTCGTTTTAAAGATAAAAAAACGCTCGTTTTTTTGGTGCAATTTTTATAAAAAAAAATGTCGTATGAAAGAGTTATTAATGTTTAAAAAATGGGGGGGAATTGGAGGAGAGAGAAACTATTGCCTTGGATTGACTAGAATGCCCCTAAACAAACTCACGCGCCTCTTTTCTTCCCTTCAATTTCCATCATTTAATCTTAGCCCTTGATTGACTAAATGGATGGTTAAGATCACTTCCTAACCTTCCTAGCCAAATAAACTTCCTATTGTATCTCCACTCATGTTAATAAATCACAATTTAAAATGGCAAAATCTAAAAATGATCTCAATAAAAAAGCGGGTGTTTTAAATTTCAAATTCAAATAACTTATTATAATCTCTCTCACAATAAATGTCTTCAAAATCTAAAAATCATCTCTCTCAGATGCTCTCTTTCTCTCTCACTAGATGGTGATTCAACCGGATGCAGATTATACTATGGTAAACCCTTTCTCAGATGCTCTCTAAAAATCATCTCTCTCAGATGCTCTCTTTCTCATGTAAACCCTAATTTTTGTTTTGTAGGTTTTGAACAAGATAAAGGTTTGGACTACGGTATTCAACTCCGGTTCCGATTCAAATAATGGTGATTCAACTCCGGTTCCGATTCAGGTTTGGACTACATACCTTTCACCTTCATCTCATCCGATTCAGATAATGGTGTTTGGATGGGGCTCTCTTTCTCATGTAACCAGTCATTTTAGGGTTTTTGATTTCTGAATTTTTTTATCATGAACCACAATCGAATCACCCTATTTATGCTTCAAAAGTTGTAGTTCAGCTCTAATTCTGCAATTAATTCGCAGTTTGTTCTCCTGAAGAAGCTTATGAAGTTGTTGCTGGTGACTCATTGGACTTCGATTCTTGGGTTTCACTCATTTCAGAGGTTGAGAAAACTTACTAGGTGAGTTTCTTTGCATTATTGCATATAGTTAGATATTTTGTATATACTTTTAATCTTCCTTGTAGTTCTTATTAAGAATCATATTTTTATAAAAAGACAGCTTGATAGAGCAAAATCGGATACAAGGTCTCATTTTCATAAGAGGCAGTAGCGAGAGTAATGATAATATATGGATTAGTTTGTATATACTTTTAATCTTCAGTGCAGGGTCTCATTATCAAGATTCTTTTTTTTTCTTGAACTTTTTTTTTCTAGTTTTGGCATTTGGGTTCATTTTCTCACTGCATATGTTTTTGCTGCAAATGGTTGGTGTGCAATTGAGGTGTTTTTTATTCGAATCAGTGATATTCATGTAGTGTATTGGGATTCGATTTACATGTTTTGAATTTAGGTCGCTATTTTAAAGATCTCGCGACCTAAATGTGGGAAACTGGAACCAAGATTTGATGAGGGATAACAAGCTTGAAGCCACTGGAAAGCGAAAATAAAATAGTGGATCTTAATGATGCTGAACATGTGGAATTGATTGTCCGCTTTAAAGACAATGGACATAGAGAGAGTTACTGGATACCAGAATCTGCTCTTTACTAAGTTGCTGCAATAAACTAAGAAGATTCGCACTCTATTTGATGTGTACTTGTGTTCAACTTCTGAATCTTTGTAACCAAATCGTGATTCAGGACTCAAAGAATTTAGGTAGTTCAAGAACAAGCAGGATTACACTCGTGGATCTTGCTGGATCCAAGTAGAATAGAATCAATGATGCTGGTAGAGAGTGTGTCAGTGAAGATGGGAAAAAAAGTCAAACGTCTACATCCTCTAACTGAACCCGATATGGAAGAGTTGCAAGTGCGTCTTTGACCATCAACATTCTAGAACATTCAATTTGCATGTGTTTAATATTTTTTTTGTTTTTTATTCTGTAGTCACGCATAATCGTTGCTGAAAATTTACCTGATGACCACTGTCATCAGAACCTAATGAAGATTTATTCGGCTGTTGGAAGGTACTGGATTTTCATATATAACTTATACTTTGAATTTGTTAGTGATCTTATACTTTGAATTTGTACGTGATTAATAACTGGAATATATACGGTTGATTCGGTTCATTTTTGTGGATAATTTGGTTTTGGTTCGGTCAATAATTATATTTTGGTTTGGTTAATCAGGTTATTTTAGTTTCAGTTCGGTAATTTTTGTTTCGGTTTTGTCAATTAGGTTATTTTGGTTAAGCTGCTAATCCGGTTTTGCTTCGGTTATCTTAGTTTCAGTTTGGTTATTTTGGTTTCAGTTCGATTAAGGCTTAAGCTGCTAATTTGGTTTTGCTTCGGTTATTTTGGTTTTGGTTCAATCAATTAGGTTATATTGGTTTCAGTTCTATTAATTCGATTATTTTAGGTTTCGGTTTGGTCAGTCCAGTTTGGTTTCAGTTCGGTCAAGGCTTAAGCTGCTGATTTTGGTTTTGGTTCGGTTAATATGGTTTGTTTCAGCTCGGTTAATTTGATTATTTTTGGTTTCGGTTTGGTCAGTCTAGTTATTTTGGTTTCTGTTTGGTTAGTTAGGTTATTTTGGTTTCAGTTCAGTTAATTCGATTATTTGCTCATACCTGAAATCTGAATGTGTGTGTATGCAAGCAGTTGTAGATCCGATCGAACCGGGATGAATTCCAAGAGTCGTGGTGTCCCAACATCATCGAAAACTTCAACTTACCGTCGCCGTAAAGGTTATCCTCAAGATGTGAATGGTGAGAAGGTTCATCATCGAGCCGAGCCAGCTCGGTTTATAATCGAGCCGAGCCCGAGCTTGTCCTAGCTCGGCTCGGCTCGGCTCATGAACAGCCCTAGTCCTTTCAACACTAATTAATTCTCATTTTTTTTATTAAATTTCTACATAGCATCACTAATAAAGGTAAGGATCGAGAATTAAATCCTTGCTCCAATCGAAATTATATGAAATAAAAAAATGTTCATGTTTGATTAGTTTTCTTAAGAGTAAATCATACTATATTATAATATATTTTCTCTTACGCTGTGTTCAAAGTCATGTGGCGAAATTAGGTCTCGTTAATATATTTTTTAAGAGGCCTCTATCATATATAGCAAGTGTTTCCACAAAAAAAACACACAACACGTTCATTTTAACGTCTAATAACACTAAAATAACTTTTTGAAAAAGGGGAGATAGCAAGTGTTTCCACAAAAAGATATTCCAATATTTTATTCATTCTAATAAAAAACACACAACACGTTCATTTTAACTCTAATAACACTAAAATAACTTTTTGAAAAAGGGGAGATAGCAAGTGTTTCCACAAAAAGATATTCCAATATTTTATTCATTCTAATAAAAACACATAACACGTTCATTTTAACGTCTAATAACACTAAAATTGTTATGAATGAGTCATTTATATGGTGACTCTTCACATACATAACTCCTATCTCTTCAATTTCTTTTGTATTAATGTATATGCCTAAATATATAGAGCCATTTTTATATGGTGAAGATTGATTAATGAATAAGAATTCTCCATGTTCTATTATCTACATGATTTTATAGTTTTGTTCTCATGTTTATATACTTATATATTAGTTGCTAATAGACCATTGGTTTACAATACGTTATCAGCACGACGGTGCTCTTGTCGAAAAAACCACAGCGGTAGCGATTCTCTATTGTTTTGTTCAAGTTAATATTGCCTACTGGAGCCACCAATTGCGAGTCTCACTTGACAACAACCATCACCAACATCCCACCCATCACTCGTTTGACGGGTCGTTCCATTCCGCAATCACGAACCTATCTCAAGTAGCAAATAAGGTAACAACATAGAAACTTATTGCTCATAATACATATACACATCCTGTTGATATGCATTGACGAATTATAATATTATATTGATTTGAATTGAATTTTAATTTGGAAATGGGAGTTTGTTGTATGAGACAACGAATTCAAAGATTATTTAACTATCTAATTAAATCTCTGTTTTGATTCAATTTATATCAATCTCAAAAGATTATTTAAATAATGTAGACGTTATACTGTTTTATTTACAATTGTAGAGGACTACTTAAGTTTCAGTTTTTGATATAATATATTTCTAAGTGTAAAAATATTGATATTTTGTTATTTAGTATATTTTAATTTATTGATAACACAAAAAATGAATTGAGGACATATACCCCAAAATATTAATTTTGGTGCATACATAAAAAGATATAGTTAAATAATTACCCATTGTATATGAATAACGTTTGAAAGGTTGGATTTGGATTATAATCAAAGAACAATGTATGCAACAGTAATTAGGCAATTTAATGTTTTTTTTTGTCTATTAGTTTTGATTTTGACACATGAAGTTAAATTATTTCAATTTTTCACGTTAGGTAGCATCTAAAAAAAATTTCATGTGAATTTATGTCATCTAGAGGTGATATCAACAGTCAAAAGGAAATAATCCTTTTGATTCTTTCGAATTCCGTGCAACATTTGGAATTTATTTGAAATTCATATTATAGCATTGAGACTCTTGTGATACTTTTACGATTATACGTGACTACATAATTTATTATTATAAAAAGTAAAAAAGATGAGCTTATTTACTAGTAAACAAATGATGATATGTTAAAATCATAGTTTCAAATTAACATGACAGATATGTATACGTGGGATATATTTTTTTTTGTTACACTATAATTAATTATACCATGATAATTTATTTAAAAAAATTATACTTTTTTTTAATTGATCGAAAAGAATATCTTATCTTATAAAGTTTTACTACTCAATCAAGGACATAATATATACGCTTTTTCTGTTAAACCCCAAGTGAAGTCATTTTATTCCTTTAACTGAAATTGTTTGCTTGTTGGCCGTAAAAAGAAGATAAAATATTAATGTGGATCGTAATTAATTGTTTTCATTAGTCATTGTTAATATATAGCATGCCAAAGGACTTTTACACAATATAAATGTGTTATGTGTGTAGTACTCATTGGAAACATCACTTGATTTAGTTTTAAATAAAGTATACAATCTATAATGCAATGTATTATTATTGTTATAGTATGATTATAAAAATAACATTTGGTATTTATACTAGGGTTATACTAGAATTTATAACAAATTTTGCATATAAGAAATTCATGTAATTGATTCCTATTGCTATATATCATTATTTGTTATTAGAGAAACCCTTTCTAACGATGTTGGTATTTCTCATGCATTCATTAGGCTATGTCATAATGTTTAATAATTTAATTTTTGATTAACTATTATTATTGCTTGTATAAAATAATGACCATTGCTATATGATTCATATGTGCAATATATAGATTGCTTATTTGATGTCATTAGTTTTTTTTTTAAATATCAATATTTGAGAAGAAAAAATTGAGTACGTTATGTAGTTCATCAATATTCCAATTTTCAAATAATAAATGATCTGAGAACTTGAAAGAGATATATGTTTAAGTTTCAAAGTAACGAATATATATAAGATATCTTTGTGATTGGTTATATCATATCTTTGTGATTGGTTATACCATGATAAGTTATTACATAAATTATATACTTTTGCTTATTAGTGATGAAAAGGTTTCTTATTTCATAAAGGCCTATTATAAGTTGTTTTTATATGATGACATGCTATGAGATCATGTATTGAATGATTTGTTGCTATCTATATCTTGTATTCTATATGCTATCATTTCTTTGCATCGATAATATTGAATAGAACTATTAAACCAGATCATGGTTTATTGTCACTCTCATGAAAGAGGAGAAATATGCGTAGATTTGACACCCAAAGTGTCATACTCCATGTATCTCATTATCAAGTTTTAAATGGTCGTGAGATGTTAGACCGGTAATATTATATGACTCGGACAACAAAGATATGTTTATTTATAAGGGAAAATCGGATAAAACAAACTTTGTTTGTCAAACCTCAAATATGATCCTAAGGTAGCAATATCATTAAAAAGAAACAAAAGGTTCTAAATGAATTTAGATTTATATGTCCGAGTAAATAATGGAAACCGTGAAAATTGTTTGGTTTTACTTTGATCCATGAAATGAATATATATTGATCATTCAGAAAAATACAATGATGATCATGTTGATAATGAGATCAACCATTAGAAATTATAATGAGATCGACTACAATAATTGAAATGATAGTCATGATGAGATCGACTATTAGAATTGTAACAATAGTCATAATGAGATCGACCACCAAAAGTGGCAAACTAAGGAATGACCATATAACATGTTGGTTTAAACTTTGAAGTTATAATACATTCTCTTGTATCTTACATTTTGTATTACATACGTGCAAGTAATACATATGCGATCATAATCCAAAGGTTTATGGATCATAAGTATTTAGTTAGTTGGCATGACCGGTTAGACCACACCGAGTCATTAATGATGATGTGAAAGGTATCGAAGAACCAGAAGATTATCTTGATAATTATACATGTCATGTTTGCTCTCAAGTGAAGTTAAGTACTGATCAACAAAAATAGGGTGTGAATCCCCAAATATTCTGGAAATGATAACGGAAATAAATATACAAACATGATACCATTTAGTGTTTTAAAATCGATGCATCCTAAATGGTTAGCAAATCCACAACCTGAAGCTTGTGTGATTGTGGCTTAGCTAATGTGATAGCAAGCATATTAATCCAGATTAGTATATTTATTTGATAATAGTGAATTTGATTCCCAAGTTATTAACGATCATTGGAATAAGTGTTATTGTTGAGATGATCACTAAACGTATACTATTGGTTACAAAGCCAATGATCATGAGAGGAACAAAAGTTCATTTAGGTACATGTAATTTTATATATAGTATCATCAATTCACATCAAGCCAATAAGTTATAGTTCTCCCCATATAGTTGGTTTTTGGTCAGGAACCAAAGATGTCTCATCAAAGATTTTGGTTGTGCGACATATATTGAAACTCATCCACCACACCGCACAAAGATGGAACTTCTAAAAAGTTTGAGAATATGTTGGGTATAAATAATCATCTATGATTAAATACTTAAAGCCATTAGTGAGAAATTCGTTTATGGCTCATTGGTTTTCACTTTAGTGAATGAATGGTTCCAACATTAGCGGGAGACAACAAGCAGTTGGAAAGTGAAAAGTGAAATGAATTATCATGTCATCTTGATCCTCAGACTATAAACTATGAACTAGTAGTTTAAAGTATAATTCATTTTCCAATATTAAAGAACAAATTACCAGACAAGTTCACTGACCAAATAGAGTGACTAAGTAAGTCACATAATCAACTGCTTATGCTCCAGTTGTCTTTGTGTCCCAAGAGGACAACCACATATTTTTGTAATGAGTCTATTGCACGCCTATAGCGTGGAAGACTAGTTGATTCCAACAATAAAATTCCTCGAAAATTGGAGCAAGTAACTAAGATGGTCAAGTAGAGGTTATAGTAATAAGATCCCCTGAAGGGACAATAGACATGATGGTTCAAGAAGAACCTCAGGTGCCTGAAAATAAAGAGATCTCGCCAAGTTGTATCATGTCTAAAGATATGTATGGAATCGAAATAAAAATCGACGTCGTTATACTTTTGTATATATTGTAGCGCTTAAATGATTAAATGATGAGGATCAAGATTTAAGATCTGCCTATGAATGAATATTAAAAAATGATTGGCCAAAATAGAAAGCTGCAAATAAGGCATAGTTTAGTTCTCTAATGAAATGGAAAGTTTCTGGACCAACAGTCCATACAACTGAAGTTGTAAAATATGCTGGATACAAAAGTGTCTTTTACGCGAATCATGTGAAAATCAAATTAAGTGATATAACTCAAAATTGGGGGCACAAGAATTTTCACAAATACCTACGATTGATTATGAGAAAACGTATTTTTCAGTGGTGGATGCATTGACTTTCCAATATCTTATTAGTCTGGCAATATATAAAAGATAATTGACACGCGTCTTATGAAAGTTATGTATCACTTGATACTAAGTCATACAAAATAAGTTCTTGAGAATATTATGATTATTATATAAATTCAGATCTGAATACATATACATGTTGTATATATTATTGAATTGAATATAATTGGAACTCCCCATGAGTATCCTAAAGCATTTGAGTGCTTAAGAGGTTAATTGAAACACCTTATGGATGTAATTATAGAACACCAATACTCCAATAAACATACATAGAAAATGTGTACCTAGTTATTATGGCATCTCAATGTACACTGTGTACAAACATGGTACAATATGAATTTTGGAGATAAAAGCAAGTGTTCTTGATATTTTTGCATATGATATAGATATCTATGTGTTAAAAGGGCAAGTTTATATAGCAAAACTTCTAAGAGTGAAAGCACATGCATATTTGGATAAGTTGGAAAGAATTCTCTCATGGATTGATAATGCTAGAAACATTAATGATTTCAAAACCTCAAGAACGTACTATATCAAGTTCATAGAATATGTATGGACTAAAATATTAGATCGAGTGTTATACAACTTGAGATATTTGTATAAAGAAGGATACAAGTTTGATTAAATTAGCCATGTTTTATCGACGTTCTACTTTTAAAAGTTCACAATAATCAGAGTTTACAGTGATGATGTCTAGGCATCATCGAGAGAAATTGTTGAGCTTTTAGAGGGAGAATTTTTGAATGACCTTGGCACGGTCTAATTATTACTCGAACTGCAGTTCGAGTATATATGTAATCATATTTTACTAATTCCTCAAGTACATCTAGAAGATGATGTTTGGATATTTTACTATGGACATTGTTGAACCTTAAAGTATGTTAAAGGTTATTAAGTTATTTTTTTTATAAAAAATGACTATTATCATCTCCTACCAAAGTATGGATTCTCATTCCAAAAGTATCATGGCTAAAGTGCAATTGTGCATTAGTATTTATTTCTATCTATGCATAATATGTTTTTCTTATTTGAATTTATTAACATGATATAGTACATGTCCAATGAGGAGACATTTGAATGCTAAAGCAGATATGTCGATACCCTAAAGGTAAGAATGATATGTGTTTATATTTTACTAACCTATGAAAACTAGTTTCGTTAGTCTTGTAGATGTAAAGAATGTAACACAACATAGTAGTGGATCTTATGGTATTTGTTTGCAAGAGGAAGCACTAGAAGTCTCACAAGAAGATTTTACAACATTACTCAATATAAAGTATTGCACTTCAAGGCATCAAACAACAAATTATTCTACAAAAGTTTTGAGTAACATTCGAGGAAGATGGACACATGTTACTTAAAGGATACATATTATAATGAGGGGGAGATTTTTTCAAGTTGCACTCATTTTCCCTTAACTAAGTTTTGTCCCATTGGATTTTCTTAGTAAGGTTTTTAACGATGCAACATACCTGATCCAGAAGTATCAGAATAAGAAAATACGTGCTGCACTCTTTTTCCCTTAGCTGAGGTTTTGTCCCACTGGGTTTTCCTAGCAAGGTTTTTAACGAGGCAGTATCACCAAGCATATTAAAAGTATGTGGATAGTCAAGGGGGAGTGTTATAAATGAGTCATTTATATGGTGACTATCCACATACATAACTACTATCTCTTCAATTTCTTTTGTATTAATGTACATGCCTAAATATATAGAGCCATTTTTATATGGTGAAGATTGATTAATGAATAAGAATTCTCCATGTTCTATTCTCTACATGATTTTATAGTTTTGTTCTCATGTTTATATACTTATATATTAGTTGCTAATAGACCATTGGTTTACAATAAAAATAACTTTTTGAAAAAGGGGAGGCTGCACCTATGGTTTCTACATGGTCAGCTCTTAATCACACAATATTAATAATATCTCATTTGTGTAAAGTTACTATAAGCATCACTAATACAGTCAGCATCGAGAAGTAAGTCCTTGCTCCAAACCACGTTTGTATGAAACTAGTTGATGTCTCGCCCGCGTTGCGGGGTGATGACCGAATAATGAGTGAGTTTTAGTTAGCTCATTGACACGAAAAACAATTAAATCGAGTCAACCAATTAAAACAAAACACTTTTATACTTTTGATAAAAAAAACCTAAAACAATGACAATAGTGTAATTTTTAACTGATGGAAAGTTGTATTTTTTGACCGGGGTAAAATCGTAATTTTCCAAAAGCTAAAGTAATGGCAGTACTGTAAATTTGAAGCAGGGGAAAATTGTAAATTTTCACAGGGGAAAATTGTAAATTTTAACAAGGGGAAATTCGTAATTTTGAACTTGGGATAACAACGTAATATAAATTTGAACTAAGGGCACAAGCGTAATTTTAAGCTAGAGGCAAAAGCACAATTTTATTTTGAACCGAGGGTAAAATCGTAATTTTGAGTTGGGGGCAAAAACATAATTTTATTTTGAACTGGGGAAAATACGTAATTTTGAATTGAGTGCGAAATCACAATTTTTTAAACGGGGAAACATCACATTTTTGAACAGAGGGCAAAATCGCAATTTTTAGCTGTGGGCAAAAACAAAATTTTATTTTGAACTGGGGACGAAAACGTAATTCTGAGCTGAGGGCAAAACCACAATTTTATTTTGAATGGAGGGAAAATTCGTAATTTTGAGCTGGGGACAAAAGCGTAATTTTATTTGAGCTGTGGACAAAACCGTAATTTTAAAAAGGGACAAAAACGTGATTTTAGAATGGATATAAAATAATAAACTGGTTGGTCCAATGGGAGAGTGCCAGGCAAAGTCGTAATTTTGAATTTAGGGCAAGATCGTAATTTTGAGATGGGGACAAAAAACGTAATTTTATTTTGAGCTGGGGGTTAAAACGTAATTTTAAAATGGATATAAAACAATAAACGTGTTGGTCCATTGGGGTAGTGCCAGGCAGCTGCCTGGCACTATTCCCCCATATAGGAAATGAATATATAGGAAATAAACATTGTTATGTTGATTAGGTTTGATAATAGTAAATCATATTTTCAACATCTACAAACTTAAGTGTTGTCCGCAACAATTGTTTGCCTTTATTGGATGACATGGGCGGCAAGGGAACAGTGTCAGGCAGTTGCCTGGCACTCCGTTATTGGCCTAATTAATTTATGATTTTATATCCGCTTAAATATTACGATTTTGCCATCGGTTTAATATTACGTATTTGCTCCCAGTTCAAAATAAAATGACGCTTTTGCTCCCAGCTAAAATTCTCAATTTTGCTCTCGGTTCAAATTGATTACGGTTTTGCCCACGGTTTAAAATTATGTATTTGCCCTCAATTAAAAATAAATTTATGATTTTGCCCCCAGCTAAAATTTACGAATTTCCCATCTGTTCAAAATTACGATATCACCCTCAATTCAAAATTACGTTTTTGCCCCCAGTGCAAAATAAAAAATATGGTTTTCCCTAGCTAAAAAAAAGGATTTTACCTTCAGGAAAAAAATTTGATTTTTCCCCAAAGTAAAAATAAAAATATGAGTTTGCCCCCAGCTAAAAATCGTGTCAAAGAGCTGCCTAACACTCTTTTTACTTTTTATTTGTAGCAAAACTATAGTACTGTTTTTTAAATTGGTTGAGAATTATTCGGTCATCGCCTCGCAACGCGGGCGGGGCATCACCTAGTTATATTATAATATATGTTCTCCTACTTTGCATTAAAAGTCACATGACGAAATTAGGTTTCGTTAATATGCTTTTTTCTAAGATGTCTCTATAAAATATAACTAGTGTTTCCTCGAAAAGATATTATAGTACTAGTAGTAGTACCCGGCGCGTTGCGGCCGGGTCAACATATAGTACCGGGGAAGCAAAAAAAGGAAAAAAAATATAATAAACAAAACCATACAACCCAACAATTACAAGTTATGAACTGTATATGTGCATGCTAACATAAGGTAGAGAGGTATTCTGCACATGAAAATCAATCAAATCTTCGGTGTTCATTACACAACCTTATATAACTTCTATGATATAAATCTAAGACGAATTTGTTGGACTTTGTATGCCCAAGACACATATTAAAATTCATGTGGCTAGTACGTTATGATCCAAGTCGAGTCATACCCAATTACAAGCTAGACAAACACTTATAATATTTGTTTGTGATATGATCAAACAAATAAATATTAACACTTATAATATTTAGAAATCGATTTTCTAAATAATTGCACTTGACAAACTAATAAATTATATGGATAATTTATTTTGAGAGAGTATTTTATTTTGTTATTTAATGGGTTAAATAACTTAATAAAAGTTGTATAAAGTCTTATAACATGTGATGTTATAATTTTATAAAAGTTATAAAATTAGTCAAGACTTAAAATTATTTTATAAAAGAAATTATTTTTTTTTTTAATAAATAAAGGGTGCCCCCCCCCCCCCTTGGTGTTCTTCCCTAAAAATCTTGGCCAATCACAAACCATGCATTTGCATGTGTTAGTGGTAACTTGGTTGGGCAAGAAAATGGTCCAATTGAAATACATGCATTTTTGCATGTTTAGATGTTCATGCATTGGTCAAATGGGGAGGTAACTCTCTCACATGTTTTATAAACTTTTGAAGACATAATTTTGCTAGAGATGAACAAGGAGAAGACTTGAATATGCTCTCTAAATTTTCGGCTATGGGGGTTATTCAAGTTTTGATTTTTCAAGTGTAAGACTTGAAAATTGCTCTCTAGAAAAATCGGCCATATGATGGTTGTTCATGAGGGTTTCAAGTTGATAATTCAAGTGCAAGAACTCAAGAAGATACTCTCTAATTTTCGGCCAAGGGGTTGGTTCCAAGAGGGGATCTTCAAGTGAGTTGCAAGTGTTTAAATCCTAGCTAAACACAAGGTGTTTGTTGGAAGGCTTGGGGTATACAAGCTTGAGGTCTTCTACACTTGAAGGCAACCGTTCAAGAAGCATCATCATCTTCATGTCCTTTACTCCTTGGAAGGTAGTATTCTAAACACTCTATGGTTGTGTTTTATTTTGATAGCATGCATGTTCGTATATGGATCCGGGATTGGGTTTTACATATAATAGGAGTTTTATATCTTGTAAGTAACATGTTTTAAATAATATTTTTCACTGCGTTTTTTATTTTATATGGATAAAATACTTTGATAAACATGACAAAAACCCAACAGTGGCATCAGAGCCGCTTATATGAGTGCATGCTTCATAGGATATGAAATTTTCAGGTTTCGGGTTTGGGTAAAACCCTATGGCCGAAATTTTCACCATGGTTATCCTTTTGTTTTTCAAGATATTAATTCTACATGCATAAAAGTATCTTGAAAAATTATGTCATTTGGATGATTTGTTTTGTTTGGACAAAAACCCACATTTTTCGGGCTTTCATTCTTGACCGAAAAATTGTAGGTTGTAAAAAGGAAACCATTTTTGCTTCTTGAATTTTATATATATATGTGGATATATATTTTGGTGCACATAACCTAGCCATGACCTTGTGTGAATATGTTGAATGATTGTGTTATGATTTATATTTAATTATTTCAAAGGTTGTAATAATTAATTATTTTGTTCTTCCATTTGTAAAGTTATGTAATTTATTTATTTTCATTTGGTATGTAAAATAAATAGATTAGGTGCATTTTATTTTACTAGAAAAAATGTATTAGGATAATTTTTTTGTAAAAGAAGATGCACACAAAAATGCGTTTTTGGTTTTGGCTATTTTCGGGTCTAAAGGACTTCACGGTTCTTAACAGTATTTTAGCCCGATAACCAAAACACATTTTTGAAGTCCAAAAGAGTTTGGAGCTGAATATAAAAGACATTTGGAAGACCAATGAATGTGAAGAAATCACAACACAAGAAGAAGACTTGAAGCATTCGGATGCGGGATCAAGTGGGAGTTCAACGACACATTATTGTGTCAATATTCACCCCTTAGGAAGGACCTTTTGGCACACTTGTTTCGGCTAACAAGTGTTGTCAAAATAGTTGGCTATGGTTATGCACCTATTGATATATGTGTTATGCTTGTGTGGTTGCTTATTTTATTGTTTGGATGATATTTGGATATGCATGCTTAACAAACTAATAATCAACAACAAGCTTAAAAATGGTTCTTTGAAAAATCATTAAAATTGGTTAATAAAAGGTTATTAAAAATTAATGATTTTATAATAAAATGGGGTTTATTAAAAAGAACCTTGAAAATTAGTTTTCACTAAAGTACCATTGATTTGAATGCATTCAAATGTATGGTACATAATATTTTCTAAACTAGAATTTTGAAATATTAAAAACCCTTTTATAAAACAAGTCAAACACCATCCTTTTATACAACACTCGACACACTTGGAAACTCTTATTGTGGGATAAAGGTCACCTAACCACATTTGAGGGAACTTGTATGTTCGAGGTGGGTTTACCATGTTCGTGGGATAAATGTCACCTAACCACTTATGTGTGTAAACTCACATGTGTGTGTAAGTTGGACGACTTGATTTGGAAACCATGAACTTAGGGTCACCGAAGCATGGCGAACAAAAGGTGTTGATGGGATTAAACATGCCAACTAAACATAAAGATGTTTAACCGATCCCATATGGCTAGAAGTTGCAAAGGGTTGCAATTGTCAAACGTTGACTACCTTGTTAATTTAAATAGAGGGATAAAGGTCACCTAAACAATATTTAAATGTAACGTTGGATTCTAGATTTTAATTATTAATTGTCTATAAGACACAAAAGGGTATTAATGATTAAAATATAATAATATCGAAAATACTAAAATTGAACGTTGTAAAATTTTGTAGATGGCCGCTAACAATATTACCCAAACCGTCCGTAACCTATCATTGAAAACGATTCTAATCCCGATGAACCTCTTATGGAAGATAAGGATGCCTATGACGATTGGATTAAGTATATCGAGGATACTACGCAGCCTCTTGCCTCATGTTAGGAATTATGATTCCCGAGATTCAAAAGGTTTTGAACATCATGAGCATACGACATGATTACCCAATTGTAGGAAATGTTCCTAAGGGTATAACGCTTCGAAACGGTTCGAGTGCTTCATGCATGTCGAATGGAGGAAACCCAATCGGACTCATCTTATGTCTTTAAGATGAAAAGTCACATTGATCACCTCGATAGGCTCAATATGGATAAAAGGGTTTTTATCCATTCTAACGATCAATGAGGGTGGGAATTAGAAAGGGCATCACCCCGACACCAAAGCAAATGTTGAAAATGGAAACGGGTAATTCAAAGGGAAATGATTAGAAAGACTAAAGCGAAACCACCGAAACCAAAAGAGAAGAAGGCAAAGGTTACCATGAACGATCCATGCTTTGAGTGTGGTGAGATAGGGCATTTAATAGGAATTGTCCAACCTATCTCAAAGAGTTAAAAACTAAGAGGGATGCTAGGCAAACCTCAGGTACAATCTTTATGAAACATATTGACCTTAATGTTATTTCTTCTAACACATGGGTATTAGATACCGGATGTGGAACTCATGTTTGCAATTCGTTGCAAAAGGATCAAAAGAAATAAACATTACAAGAAAAGATACTATGTTTTGAAACTTCCAAATGGTTTGGAAATTGTTTTAAAATGTCTTGAATGCTCCTAGTTTGATTAGGAACATTATTCAAGTTTCCCTTATAAGACAATATGGTTTTGACTTAAAGTGTAATACCCCGAAATCGGGATTTGGTAATTTAACCATGTTAATAATAATGAATGGGTAAAATACCGTTAGTGGTAAAAGTAAACCCGGTGAATATTAGGAATTTAATAGATAAACCTAATATTAAATAAAACGTGAATAAAAGCTTTTAAGAGAGTAAGTTTATAAGAAGTCCGAGTTAACGGGACTTAAAATAAAACAGGTTATAACTCCCGGAACCCACTAAATAACTAGGAATATCAATCTAGTTAGTCTAGTGTTTTAAAATAATGAGGGAACTTGATGTAGTAACCTTTTTAAACCTTGGTAAAGTTGAGGGACTAAAATGGTTAAAATGAGAAAATGGGTTTTTATTAATTAAAACTAAAAACACCAAAACACACACCTTTGTGTGTGTTCTGGTCGCACAAAACACAGGAGCCAAGAAGGGCCAGGAGCTCAAACCCTAGCTCATCTCAATTTCACCAAATCGAAGGGCAGAACTAGCTCAAATCGGATGCATGAACACAAATTCGTGATCACCTAGTCGTAGGGATTACAAGGTATGTCGAATTTTATGATTTGGTGATACTTTGAGATTATGATGAACAATCATAATCGAAATTCTGGAATGAATGTTGAATCTATGAGTGTTATTGTGATAAAATCTTCGTTTAGAAACAAACCCTAGTAGAAAACTTGATGAATTGTTGTCAAGACTAGCGATTTGATAATTACCCTATTATGTGCTAAGTGGGTTTTATGTCAATATGATGAACATTCAGATTAGAATGTAAAATTAATGAATATTGAGGTTATGATAAAAGTTCTAGATGTTGTTCATGTATACTAGGCATAGAAACTTGATTTTTGATGTTAAAGCTTGGTTAAAGTGTAGTCATGAACTAGACAAAAGATGTATAAAAATCCTGCCCGCTAGGTGTTTGTTAAAATGCCTGAGTGAAATCATGAGGTTTACTAGTTGATATGTAGAACTTGATCATATTAGGTGTTCCAATGAATGTCTAATGTTATGATGAGGCGGGTTTATATATATATGGAAACCTTTAGTTCTTGTTTAACGAACGAATAGTTAGCTTGGCTAATCGAAAGCTAAAATAACTCAATATTGATAATCACTTGAATTTGTTAAAGTGATAGAAAATACGTAAGATGGAATAGTCATAATTAATGATGACTAATCTAACCGTCTTACCAATTATGATGATAGTTTGACGCTTGACAAGCTAGGTGGAGGCTTGGAAAGGAAGCGGGTCAAACGAAGCAAGTATGAAGGAAAAGCGTAATTCGGATGCAAGGTAAGTATATCTTACACTAGTCATATAATTAAGAATATCCTTTTGTCGTGTTACGAAAAAGATAATTATGACGTAAGCCATAGTAGGCCAAAAAAAAGGGTTAAGAAATGGAATTATAAGTAAAGTGACTGCTCGGTGTAAATCGGAGCGAGTCATATATACGAGGTGGTAATAAATGTCATCTCGCTAATATAATCGGTCAATTCGGCCAAACGGGACAAAAGGTGTAGACATCACCTTTTGACAATATCGACTAATGATTTTTGTCGAGTTATATGCTTACAGGAATAGATATCCAATGGGTACTCGCATTTTTCTTAATTAGCGATTTCAAAGCAAGGTATTAAAATCGGGTTAATAAGTTGATCCGAGCCAGGTATGTATAATAGATCAACTCATCATTTAGAACTTGAAGTTCTATGAGAGTTAGGTAAAGTAAAAAGGGAAATTCGGTTACCTTAAAAGGTAAACCGAAGGATTTAAATTATAGACAGAGTGTTTTGAAAACAAGATTTGGTTAAAAATGAGATTTTGGGCGTGCATGGCTTAAGCAAGCCCTTCATCGTAAAAGAAGGGTTAAAATGGCCAAAACGCCCTTGTAAGTGAAATTAAGCAAGCAACCCTTAGAAGTCGCTTGAAAACGAGTTTTATAATCAAGTCAATACTTTGAATAAGTATGAAAAGTGAAAGATGTAAAATATTGGTCAAATGACTCTATAAAGAGTCTTTGCCGTAAAATAATAATTTGAAGGGTAAAATTTGTAATATATAAATCACCACATTGAATCCACCACAAATATGGTTGTGGTGGGAGGTCATTTGATAAGAAATGTGGACATATGTATTTAGAAACAAATGAAAGCGATTGGTGCTTAAAATATGCTTAAATACCCTTAACGGGTCAAAATAAGAATATGAGTGAAAATGGGATTAAGAAGGTATATGAACCTGTAATTGGAACCTAATATGTTAAACATCATTGAATTTAATGGGCTTATGAGAAATAAGGGTCAAACAAACTTGTTTGTTTGATAAAAATCGAACGGGTCAAAATTTGGTAAAAAGGGTAATAAGCCTAAGACTTAAAAGTCTTAAATTTTGTTAATCCGGATGCTGGATTTTAAATCCATATGATGGAGAATCAAATTACAAACACGTAGGAAGAAACGGTAGGTCAGACGATCAAGCTCAACGAAGAACCGAACACAATAAAGATACATGCTTTCGCACATTGCCTCGTCATAAATTTTAAACGACGAATCTGATCATGTTATGCCAAATAACTTATGATTTGTAAACGTTTTAATAAATCCATATTTTTATAGTATGTGTAGTCTTAACTACACATCTAATTGTTAGTATTTACATGTAAAACCGTTAAATAGAAACTAGGGTGTTACATAAAGTTTGCAAACATTGACATTTATATCGATGAATGACATGTTTTACTTTAAACCTATGCCTTCAAATGGTATTTATGAATTGGTTCATAATAATACATCATTTGATAGTTTAATGTACCAATCAATCACCAAGAAACTCAAAATGGATTTGAGTAATACCTATCCTTGGCATTATCGCCTTGGTCATATAAACAGATGTCGCATGTAAACACTTCGAAAGAATTGTCTTTTAGAAACAAATGAAATTGGTTCATTTGATACATGCGAATCTTATTTACAAGGTAAAATGACCAAGTAATCCCTTAGTGGGAAAGGGCAAAAGATTTATTAGGTACATACATTCGAATGTATGTGATCCTTTTAAGCCAATGACTAGGAATGGTGAAAAATACTCCATTACTTTTACCGACAACTATAGTAGTTATGGTTATGTGTACTTGCTAGGACACAAAGTTGAAGTATTTAAAATGTTCAAATCTTCAAGTAAAGTAGAAAATCAACTCAATTAAAGTTCTCCGTTCTGATAGAGGAGGAATCAAACTCTTTTTGGATATGGTTCGATCTATGATGGCTAGGAGCGCATTATCTCTATCATTTTGGGGTTACGCTTTACTCTCCGTGGCTCATATATTAAATATGGCCCAAACCAAGAAAGTGGATAAGACACATTTTGAAATATGGCATGGAAGGGTTCCATCATTATCATATTTAAAGGTAAGGGGTTGTAAAGCTTATGTTAAGCTATACACCTCAAATATATTGAAAGTCCGATCCACTAAGTGTATCTTTGTAGGATATCCTAAAAAAAGATATAGGATATTACTTCTACGATCCAAAGGAGCAAAAGTATTTGTTGCCGAAAGGTTGAGTCCTTGGAAGCTAAGTTCCTTGTAGAAGGAATTAGTAGAACAGTGGAACTTGATAAGGATCGAGAACCACAAGCGGATACACGTTTGGTTGACACTAGCATTCAACAAGAGGTTGTTGAAAACGATCAAATAGTTGATCAACACACACAAAACGTTCGCAGACCTAGTAGAATTAGTAGTCCACCTGAAAGATATAGATCTTTCATGGATGGATGCTACGTGGTAGATTCGGGTGAACCTACCACACACCATGATGCAATGTCAAAATTCGATTGCGACAAATGGCTTGACGCTATGAACGTAGAGATGCAATCCATGTATGACAACCAAGTTTGGGAATTGGTTGTTCCACCTCTTAACTCCAAAGTAGTTGGAAGTAAGTGGGTTTTCAGGAAGAAAACAGATATGCATGGTAACTTGGATACTTATAAAGCGAGACTTATAGCAAAAGGTTTCACTCAAACTCAAGGGGTTGATTATGATGAGACTTTTTCGCCTGTGGCGATAAAGTCAATAAGGATATCATTTGCCATACCTGCATAATATAATTATGAGATTTGGCGAATGGATGTCAAAACGACTTTCCTTAATAGATATCTTGAGGAAGATGTCTATATAGTTAAGCCTGAAGGTTTTGTCGATCCAAAACATCCTGACAAAGTATGCAAGTTAAAAAAAATCAATCTATGGATTGAAACAAGCATCTAGAAGTTGGAATCACCGTTTTGATGAAGAGATTAGGGAATTTGGATTCATCAAGAACGTCGATGAAGCTTGTGTGTATAAGAAGGCTAGTGGGAGCATTATTACTTTCTTAGTATTGTATGTCGATGACATTCTACTATTTGGAAATAACATTCCAACCATGGAAGGTGTAAAAACCTTGCTTGGAAGTTGTTTTTCCATTAAGGATCATGGTGAAGTCGCCTATATTTGGGGAATAAAGATATATAGGGATAGATCAAGGCGCTAGATAGGTTTATACCAAAGTGCATACATTGACAAATTCTTGAAAAGGTTCAAGATAGAGAACTCCATGAAAGGTTTGTTACCTATTCAAGAGGGGACAATATTGAGTGCGTCTCAATGTCCAAGCTCAAAGGATGAGCAAGAAAGAATGAAAGGAATCTCATATGCGTCTGCTATAAGATTCATTATGTATGTAATGATATGCACTAAACCGGACATGTCATGCGCATTAAGCATGACAAGAAGATACCAGCGAGTAACGGTCATTGGGTGACTGTTAAATATATATTGAAATACCTTAGAAGGACTAAGGATATATTTCTAATATATGGATCTTGTGAAGAAGAACTCGTTGTAAAGGGTTACATGGATGCGAGTTTCCAAACTGATCGAGATGATTCCCGATCACAATTAGGGTAGCATTGTCCACTACAGAACCAGAATACATCACCGCTTCATTGATCAAGATAATTCATATAGATCTACCACTTGAATTATTGATCTAGGGGTAGTCCATACCATTCAGGACCCCTAAAGATCTTTGTGATAACGATGGTGTGATTGCTTGAATCACGGAACCTCGTATACATCGAAAGACTAGGCACATTGAGCGGAGTTTCAACTACATAAGGGATGAAGTTGAAAAAGGAAAAGATATGTATTCTCAAAATTCACACTGATCAAAATATTGTGGATCCACTCACGAAGCTCCATGAACGGGCAAAGCATGAAGGGTCATACTTGTGCCTAAGGACTTCGATATTCTAGTGATTGGATTTGATCTATTTTGTATTTGGATATTGGAACAACTGTTACTATAACTCTTTATGGTATTTTGAGTTATGTTCCAATTTTAGCATGTTTAAATCCGTGAATAAGTTAATTATTCTAAATGTCCGTAGTCGGTCATAATTGTGGGAACAAATATGAATGTAAGACTATTATGAATTTGGATTGGTGGATATTCATTAGATATGAATATAGAGCAAAGTGTTGCTGCCAAAGTTCATAGATATTTGTGGGAGACAAATATTGGACTGACTTGCTCTCAAATATTACTGCACGGAATCATTTGTGATTGATCATAAGTAAATTTGAGTAAAGGAGAATATCATAGTATCCTCAGACCTGAGATACATATTGGGTCTTGATATTCACCAAATATTGTACCTTGACTTATTTCTTCGCTGTTAGTAATATGACAGTACATAAGGCTAAACTCAGGTGTGGTACGAGGTGATTGTGAGAGACGTATGTAGTCAAGATGGGATTTGTACCTCTTATTCGTTGAGAGTAAGATGTCTAAGGCCTGCTAAAGTTAAATCAACAGAGAGTGATCAGTCTGTGTCTCTGGATTTGACATGACATCTGTAACGAAAGGATAAATGATAGATTCACCAAAATCATGTTCAAGTAAGGGACTTGAAGGGGATGATGTTATTGAATGGGACATATAGTCATACGTATTAGGGGTAGTAAACCGTAGTTAGGCGTTATTTACTACTTGCATCAATCTTCTATGTATCTTGTGCAAGTGGGAGATTGTTGGACTCTGTATGCCCAAGACACATATTAAAATTGATGTGGCTAGTACGTTATGATCCAAGTCGAGTCATACCCAAATACAAGCTAGACAAACACTTATAATATTTGTTTGTGATATGATCAAACAAATAAATATTAACACTTATAATATTTAGAAATCGATTTTCTAAATAATTGCACTTGACAAACTATTAAATTATATGGATAATTTATTTTGAGAGAGTATTTTATTTTGTTATTTAATGGGTTAAATAACTTAATAAAAGTTGTATAAAGTCTTATAACATGTGATGTTATAATTTTATAAAAGTTATAAATTAGTCAAGACTTAAAATTATTTTATAAAAGAAATTATTTTTTTT
>JARYGA010055703.1:0-43731 GCA_030545235.1 Helianthus tuberosus
ATAGTTAGTTATTTAGTTAGAAATCAAGTGTATAGTTAGGGATTTAGTTACTAGATATTTATATGGTGTGTTATGATGTTCGGGGATCATAACTAGCTTGGTAATGTTAAAACAATGCTTCTAGTGAAAATTTGGTGTTTCGGGTAGTGTCCGGTTGTTCGGTTGCTTACCGGTTCATTAAGGTGCTAAACTATGCAGTTTAGTGTGCATTATGTACCCTTTTATGACAGTTTCGATTCCCGACACTTAGGAAAGCATTCAGGACCATTTAACCATATTTATGCATGATATAAATGTGTTTAAATGCCGAATTTGTTTATTTTCTGCAGAATTCTGCAGTTTAAGTGAGTTTTAGGCACTTTCCGGCACTTAAACTATCACTAGGAAGACAGTTTTGTAATCCCTACTTTCCTACACACTATACTAGTGTAACACTTGGTCCTGGGGCTTATTTTGTGTCTTAACATCATGTTTGTCTAAGTACTGAACTCCCGTCAGTACTTCTAGTTTGTCTGATAATTGTGCCAATTTTGTTCTGTGCATTAATAGAACTATATTGTGTTGCATGTAGTAATGATAAAAGTCTTGCAACAAGAAATGCCATTATATGTATATAACATAAATCAGAATTTCATTCGTCTTGTAAACTAGATCATGCACAGTTATTAAAGTACGGAATGCATGGAAAAGTGCCAGTTGTCACATTCTCCCCCCGTTAAAAGAATTTCGTCCTGAAATTCAAGCTATGCCATCGGTCGCAGGGGAGTTGTGAATCAAATGTGGTCACTTAGGCTTAAATTGGTCTTCATGTTCCCAAGTAAAATCTGGGCCATGATATGAATTCCAACGAACTCTAACAAATCAATTACAACTTCTCCGTGTTTTGCGGACTTCCAGTCTGTAACCTTAACATGTTCTTTAATAAATTGGTGTTTGCCGTTGACGTAAATCCTGTTTGCGGAAATAACGACTGTTTCTTTAGTCAGTCTCCCTTAAAGACTAGACACGTGAAACGTGTCGTGATCAAAGTGGAACAAAGCGCTGTTTTACGAAATGAACGGGGGCATTCTATACAGAAGATCCTTCTTGGGCCCATTACTACGATGCGTAGACCCCCAAGACGCAAGTTATCTTATCAGGGAAATACATGAAGGCATCTGCGGCATTCATGCGGGCCCGCGCATGGTCGTCGCAAAGATAATGAATGCAGGTTACTATTGGCCAGGGATGCATGTCGACGCTTTGAAAGAATTGCGCAAGTGCGACTCATGTCAAAGGCACGCGCCAAAGACCCAGCGCCCAAAAACGATCTGTTCCATGTATCAACAGCTTGGCCTTTTCAACAATGGGGGATTGACATGGTGGGTCCATTCCCTGAAGCTCCCGGTGCGGTAAAGTTCATAATCGTTGATGTTGATTACTTCACCAAATGGGTGGAGGCCAAAGCTCTTGCTTCAACTTCCGCAATGATGGTGTGAAAATTCATATGGGAGCACATAATTTGCAAATTTGGTCTCCCACTCAAGATTGTGACGGACAATGGCACCAACTTTGCTTCTAAAGACCTTCAAAACTGGATGAAGGAGCTAAACATCAAACACACTTTCTCTTCCATTGCTCACCCTCAAGGCAACGGACAAGTAGAAAGTGTAAACAAAAGCATTGTCGAAGGGATAAAGGCCCAACTGGGCACTAAAAGAAGAGGCTGGGTTGATGAGCTCCCCAGCATACTGTGGGCTCATCGCACCATGCCAAAAACAAGCAATGGCAAAACCCCTTTTAGCCTGGTTTATGGCTCAGAAGCGGTTATCCCAGCTGAAATAGGCCTCCCCTCGCCGTGCTTATCAGCAGTCAACAAGATTGATAACGAGGCGAAGCGCCGCTTAGACTTGGACCTGCTTGAAGAAAGGCGTGAAATAGCGCGAATCAAAGAGGCCAAGTATAAGACGCAATTGGAGAGGTACTACAATGCAAGGGTGCACATTTGTACCTACACTCCTGGTGAATACGTGTTCAGAGATAACGAAGCCTCCAATGCTGAACGCCCCGGAAAACTAGCACCAAAATAGGAAGGCCCATACTTGATACATGAGGTGCTAGGGAAAGGGGCATACAAACTGCGCACTTTAGATGGCCATATCATCCCGCGCACCTGGAACGCACAACAACTACGCAAGTGCTACATGTAATCAACCTTGGCCGTGCGCCTTTTCAGTCATTTACGTGGGCCACACGCCCTTAATGCAAGCATTGGCTATGCCTTATGATTTATCATCATGTTTCCTACGTTACAAATGCATCTTAAACTTTTGATTAGCACGAAAACACTTCAGTAAATTACGAGCTCTTGAGTTAAGCCTCCAAGGTCCTCCGCGAACATAGCACGAGACCAGGCAGTAACACTTATACACGAGCCACACTTACATTTATTCGCGCTAACTTAAAGAAAGTTTCTAACAACAGTGCAATAATTGTAACTTGACAAAATAAGTAGCAAACATAATGTGTTCTACTCAAAAAGCATGACCGCGCAACGATTACACTAAAGTTGAAAACGTAAAAAATTACAAGGCACCAGCCTACAAATCCTACCACCTATTCATAACCATCACCATCACCATCGCCATCACCGCCGGCTTCTTCCTCATCTGTCAACTCCACAGTCTATGGAGGGTCAAGGATGAACTTCAGCCGCGCGCACCAGTCATCGTGCTTTAACGCATCAGTGACCAACTCCATAACAGGTAGCGAAAGATGGTCATAAACTTCTTCAGCGTGGGAGAGCATGGAGTCAGCCTGATCAGTCACCGAGCAGTGATGAATATCAAACTGCTGTCCAAACACCTCCTCAGCATGCTGAGCACACTCCAGATAGCCACCACGATGCCCAGCAGCATATGAGGCATCTATCAGAGCAGTAACAGTTGTATCCAGCTCAGTAGCATTTAGAATGGAGTTGGCGATCTACACAAAAAGATAGACATTATGAGAACAAAACAACAATAAACAAAACCTAAGGTAAAAGAGGAGAAACTCACCGCAGCTACTCCTCTACTGCGCATCCATTCGGACTCGGAGACTAGCGTGTCCACGATTGTTTGGGCCTCGGCATAGTTATTCTGAGCTACATTAAGGGCGAAAGTGCTGATGTCTCGCGCCTCTTCGACTTTCTTCTTTGTATCCTCGGCGGTGTCAGCCTTCACCCTCTCGGCCTCAAGATCTATCTCTAATGATTCGTTCTTATCGTGGGCCTCAAACAATCGACGCTTCAGCTCCGCAATCTCTACATCCTTTGCAGCTAGCTCTTTGTCCTTACGCGCATTCAACTCAGCCTGCAAGTGTCCAAACAAAGAGTTAGAAATATATTGGCAAGTAAAAACAACATAAGAAGAGAAAGAGTTAAAAGTTTATTGAACTTCAACACGATCCTTGTCTGCTTGAACTTCCTCAACCTTCCCTTTAAGAGTGGCAATCTGAGCCTCAAGGTCGGTAATTTTGGAACGCGCAGCATACATACGTTGGTTATCTATCTCACATACCTTCTTCCATTCTGCGCGCTCCTTGAACAATAGCTCCTCAGTAGCTTGGAGCTTGCTCTTCAGGCCTTCATTCCCCCATTCTACCGACTTCCTCTCAGCCTCAAAGGCGGCCTTCTCTCAGCAAAAGTGTTTTTCATATGTTCGAAGTTCTGGACCTGTTTCAACAAACGCTCCCGATATTTCTCCCAGTCAACTCGCTCTTTAACCATTATGCGCCACTCGCGCACAATCTGATGGTTGGCGGCACGGGTGTTAGCCTCCCCAACAATATAAGTGTGGTACAACTCCTCATGGGTACGCGCTCTCTGCCTATTGACCTCTCCGGGAAGGAAAGAACCCAAGTACCAGTCCCGGCAGGCTCCGAACTCAACAAATGTATCTTTTTGTTTCAAACCCCAAACAGGTTGGTGGGGAGCATCGCCGCGAACCTCCTCTGTGTACGTTTTGTAGTAGATATCCCCTAAGGTATCCTTAGGACCTATAGGGGCTTGTGGCATCGACCCTTGGCTCCCCGCACCTTCCTGGCCAGCCACAAAGGCACCTCCAGCACCTGGACCACCTGCAGCAGCAGAAGTCTCCTTGTGCGCTGCTTGCTCCGGTATGGTAGCAGTCAACCCCCCAGCAACGGATGTCACTTGTATAGTTTGGGCGGGGGCGTCACGCTGCGCAGGCTCCGTTGGTTTAACAATCTCAGTCTCCTTTGGCTGAGTATCTTCAACCTCTTTTCTCTTCAAGGGTTGGTCAAGCCCCGTGATGCGCACGACCTCCGGACCCTGCGCTTTATCTTGCTCGACAGTAGCAGCGGTCTCGGTAGCAGCGGTCTCGATCTCTTTTGACTTCTCCTTCTCAAGAGTAATATCGCTCGCAGGCTTCTCAACCACCTTCTCAACCTCCTTCTCAACAGTTCTAGGAGGCTTGATGATGAAGTTGGTCTTCTTCGGCGCCGGCTCCTTTGGGTCCTTCAACTCAATACCCTTAACCTTCTCAGGGGTTTTCTTCAAGGCCTCTGCAGAAATTTAAGTGTTAGAAAATTTTACTAAGGAAAACATAAAGTATTGAGTTTCACCACTAACCTGGGGAGAACTTGTAGAGGGTGCGCAACCTGCTTTGCTTCCCTATCACTGGGGCCTCCCCAGCCTTCTGCGCTGGCCCAGCCCCAGCGGCAGTCTCTTCCCTTGACCTTTTCCTGGTCACCAGCTTCGCAGCAGCTTCTTCCTCGTGTTCTTCCTCTTCGTCATCCAGGGCGATCGAAGAGGGGGGTCGCGCCGGCATCAGGGATCCTAGACCCCGCGCTCCCAGAGCTTTTAGACCCAGCCGCGCCGCCTTTCTTCTTTTCACCTATACGTGATAAACCCTCCAGTGAGTCGTTAGTGACAACGTAATCCTCAAGGTTACTCTGTCGAAATCGAAGAGTACCTTTATCACGGGCTGCAACAGTCGCGTGGCTAAGTTCTTGAACGTTTTCTGCACTCATTGGGGGTGCAGGTTCTCGGACTGGGTTTGGAATCTGGGGTACATGTTCCTGATATGGGGGTGACAATTCCTGAATTTGGTAAGGATCCTCTAATATCTCCCTAATATAATCATCTTGATAATAGGGATCTAAAGGGTCCATACCTGGGTAAGCTTCTATGTTCTGTATGGGTGGATAATCCTGGACAGGGTAACGTTGCACAAAATCCCTATTGTTGTCCCACCAGGGGTCATAATTCGGATCTAGAGGGTTTGGTACAGGCACTCTAGGGATCTCTTCTGGATTAAAATTATACATCTCTTCTTCCTGATTTTCTATCTCCATAGGTTGTTCTGGGTTTTGTGGTTGTGGGGCTACTAGTTGTTCCAGACTCGGGTCAGCAGCAGTTGTAGCTAAGATATGGAAATTAGCTAGGCTTCTATTAAGTATCTCTTGAGTATGGGCATCTGTTTCTTTCTTAATAGCTGCTAAAGCCCTTTGCTGTTGCAATTTCCTCATTCTTTTTCTACGAGCAAAAGCTTCTTTACTGAACCATCCTCGTTTCTTATTAGGAAATGGTTCTTCAGATTTAGCTCTAAAAGCAAATATTCCATCCTCCTGATCAGCAACATACCCCGAGAGGGCAGGCTGTGATGATGTACTTTCACTCTTAGGTGAATCAGATAACTGACGGTTCAGATCTGATAGTCCTTGATCACTCATACTGAAAACTAACAAATAGTTAAATAACACATAACACATAATTACAGTTATGCACATATTTCCATAATTTATTTCCTAACACAAAATTTTAAAATTTAAGTGTCAGCAGAACACTTCTTTGGCTCAGACCAGTGGCTAGGCTCTAATACCACCTTCTGTCACAACCCCCGATCCCTGATTCCCGGGAACGGGCGGACGTGATCACAGAGTTTGGTGGCATCAGGTTTATTTATTCTCGCAGCGGAATTTACATCAGGACCGTAGTTAGGAAATGTTTATCAGAGTAAAAACCACCTTCTTTTATAATAACATGGGCTAAACCCAAATTTCTTATTACAATACATTATAGGGATAAACCCTATTTTATTGAATTTAAAACATCGTTTATTAGGTAACTTTTATAGCCACATTATCCCCAAGCCTTCAGTGCTCTCCAGCTGGCTTTCATTAATTGGCTGTTCACATTGTGTTACCTGTAACGCGTTTTAAAAACATTTGTCAGTCGGAAATACTGGTGAGTGAATCCCAGTTTAATCAAGAAACATTTTATCAATTAAAACAGTATTGAGAGCGATCACATTGTTTATTTCTACACAATTACTCATTCAGTATTTGCCACTCGACCGGATCTATGGCTATGGTCAAATTACCCATTGGCTAACTCGTCGTCCAATGGTAATGCACTGTCATTCAGACTTACTACTACTCGTAGTAAATTTTGTATACAAAACCCCATAATACCGGCAGTAATTGAAGAACTACAAAGACTCAATCACCGCTTAATCACATTATAAAACAATTAAGGTTTTGTAAATTATTCCAAAAACGTTAACAAAAAGAGGATAAACTCACATTGATGTCTTAGGCTTTTCGTAAGGGTTTCCTGGATATAATCTATAATTTATACAAATGTACATTGGTTAGTATCATAACCCTTTGAAAATATTGATGATACCCTCCCCGAGACGGCATTCCAACAACTACGTCGGGCAAAACCACGACAGTTGTTACGGAACCCTAAATCAATCGGGCATCGTAACTATTATGAAACTGGGGTTATAATACTTACAATGGAGCAGAACCTCGCTAATTAGAGGTATAATACCCAAAATATTATGCTTATAACTTCAGAATTCGAGATTGAGAATTTAGAATGAGCGACGGAAAGTGAAAACTGATGCCTTCTATTTATAGTTGTGTAATTGGGTCCTGTCGCGGCCCGCGTGAAAGACAGGGAACATGTACGCGGCCCGCGTCAACATGAGTCAACGCAGTAGCTTAGCTGGGTCAGCTAGTAGGTCCGCCACGATGACGACACGTGTCGGCCTCTGGTGCGATCGTGTGTTATGAGTCCGTGCGGCCCGCATGAACTTGAGGTGGGATCTTACGCGGCCCGCCTTAGTTCTAAATTCAGATTTTTATTTTATTTTATATGTTATAATCTATTTTGGGCTCGGTTTTCACATACGGGGTGTATTATAAGACACATTAGAATATTTTAAAATATAATAGGGTGTCGGAAATATTGGTTTTACCGAGGGTTGTTACATTCTCCCCACCTTAATTTAGAGCTCGTCCTCGAGATCTGCTGGAATAAATGCGGATATTTTCTTTGCATTTCTGATTCGAGTTCCCATGTATACTCTGGTCCTCTTTTGGAGTCCCACTTCACTTTGACTAGAACTAGTCTCTTATGTTTGAGATTCTTGACTTTCTTGTCTTCAATTTGTAGAGGTTTTTCTACAAACTTTAGTTGTTCATTTACCTCTATATCCTTAAGAGGCACTATCAGTGATTCATCAGCTAAACACTTTTTAAGATTAGATACATGAAACACATCATGTAATCCTGCCATTTCCTCTGGCAATTGTAGCTGATAGGCTACAGGTCCTATTCTTCTAATAATTTTAAAAGGTCCAACACACCTGGGACTTAGCTTTCCCCGTTTGATGAATCTTACCACTCCTTTCCAAGGAGAGACCTTTAACAATACTTTATCTCCTACTTGAAATTCCAAGGGTTTGCATCGGTTATCAGCATAACTCTTTTGTCGATCACGTGCTGCTTTCAATCGTTCCTTGACTTGAATAATCTTGTCAGTTGTTTCCTGTACTATCTCAGGTCCAGATAGTTGCTCTTCCCCAATTTCTGCCCAACAGACTGGGGTTCGACACTTTCGTCCATAAAGTGCTTCGAATGGTGCAGCATTGATACTTGTGTGGTAATTATTATTATAAGAAAATTCTATTAAAGGTAAGTGATCGTCCCAATTACCTCCAAAGTCAATTACACAAGCTCTAAGCATGTCTTCCATTGTCTTAATTGTTCTTTCACTTTGTCCATCTGTTTGAGGATGATAAGCCGTACTTAGCTTTATCTTGGTTCCCATTGCCTTTTGGAAACTTGACCAGAAATGAGATGTAAATCGACTATCTCTGTCAGAAACAATTGATAAAGGAATGTCATGTAAAGAAACAATTTCATTTACATACAATTTAGATAATTGTTCCATACTAATTGTTTCCTTCATTGGTAGAAAATGAGCTGACTTAGTTAGCCTATCTACAATCACCCAGATTGTATCATTTCCTTTCTTAGTTTTGGGTAATTTAGTAACAAAATCCATTGTTATTAATTCCCATTTCCAAACTGGCATTTCTAACTGCTGTAACAAACCTGAAGGTTTCTGGTGTTCAGCTTTGACTTGTGAACAAGTTAAACATTTAGAAACATAGACTGCTACGTCCTTTTTCATTCCTATCCACCAGAAATTTTTCCTTAAATCCTGGTACATTTTATTACTTCCTGGATGTATCGTATACTTAGACTTATGGGCTTCTTCTAATATACGATTACGTAGATTTCCTAATTTAGGTATCCACATTCTCTTTTCATGGAATCTCCAAATTCCATCCGTTCCTTGTTTCAATTCTTTTAACATACCTTTTAATTTTTCAGAATCATCCTTGATTACTGATTCTTGTGCTTCTCTTATCTGATCATTTAAATCTACTTGCAGATTTAATTTAAGAGAACGTACCCTTCTTGGCTTTTCATAATACTTTCTACTTAAAGCATCTGCCACTACATTTGCTTTTCCTTCATGATACTGGATATCACAGTTATAGTCACTAAGAAATTCCATCCAGCGTCTTTGTCTCATATTCAACTCCTTTTGCCCGAAAACATACCTTAAACTCTTATGATCAGTGAATATGGTAAACTTACTACCGTAAAGGTAATGTCTCCAAATTTTAAGAGCAAAAATTATAGCTCCTAATTCTAAATCATGGGTTGACTAATTCTCTTCATGATTCTTAAGTTGCCTAGATGCATAAGCTATAACCTTTTGACGTTGCATCAACACACATCCATAACATAATCTAGAAGCATCACAATAGACTACAAAGTCTTCATTTCCTTCTGGTAATGCTAGTATGGGTGTATGGGTGTATGGGTCAATCTTTGCTTAAGAAGTCTAAAGGCTTCTTCTTGTTTTAATCCCCATTCAAACTTAACAGATTTACAGGTTAACTTAGTTAAGGGAATGGCTATTCTAGAGAAATCTTTAATAAATCTTCTATAATAACCAGCCAATCCTAAGAAACTTCTAACCTCGGTTGGTGACTCAGGGGTTTTCCATTTAGTAATCGTCTCGATTTTTGTTGGATCTACATGGATTCCTTCATGATTGACTAGGTGTCCAAGGAATTGTACTTGTTCTAACCAAAATTCACACTTTGAAAACTTAGCATAAAGCTTTTCCTCTCTTAACAAACTTAAAAGTGCGTGCAAATGCTTTGCATGATCTTCTTTACTCTTAGAGTAAATTAGAATATCATCTATGAATACAATTATGAATTTATCCAAATATGGCTTACATATTCGGTTCATCATGTCCATAAATGCAGCTGGGGCATTGGTTAAACCAAATGGCATGACAGTAAATTCATAATGTCCATACCTTGTTCTAAAAGCGGTCTTAGGAATATCCTCTTCCTGTACCTTTAATTGATGATATCCTGACCTTAGGTCGATTTTAGAGAAATATCGAGCTCCTTGCAGCTGATCAAACAGATCATCGATTCTCGGTAATGGGTACCGATTCTTAATCGTGAGCTTGTTTAATTCACGGTAGTCAATGCACATACGCATTGATCCGTCCTTCTTTTTAACAAACAATATCGGTGCTCCCCATGACGACGAACTTGGCTGTATAAATCCTTTTTCCAATAATTCATCTAATTGTTTCTTCAATTCTTGCATTTCTGCAGGTGCCAAACGGTAAGGTGCTTTGGCAATTGGTGATGTTCCTGGTAGCAGGTGAATTCTGAACTCAACTTCTCTGTCTGGAGGTTGTCCTGGCAATTCTTCTGGAAAGACATCTGAAAATTGAGATACTACTGGAATATCTTTTAGTTCTTTTCCTTTAGTGTTAGTGATTAGGGATATCAAATACACTATAGAACCTTTTCTTATACAACTTGCAGTTTTTATCACAGAGATGAATTTTGTGGTCCTAGAGGATTTATCTCCTTTAATGGTGATCATTTTTCCTTTTTGTGAATTTACCCGAATTAACTTTTGATCACATAAAATACTAGCTTTATTGGCTATCAACCAATCCATTCCTAAAACAACATCAAATCCTATCAAATTCATAGGATAAAGATTTGCAATAAATTTCGGATTTGAAATTTCTATACTTGCTCCCTGCAAGATTTCAGAAATTCTAACAATTTCTCCATTAGCTGTCTCTACTAAGCATTCTTGTGGTAGTTTAGTTAATGATTGATTTAGTAATTTGCAAAACGATGTATTAATAAAACTTTGGTTTGCACCAGAGTCAAATAATACTTTAGCAAAGACATCATTAACTAAAAACGTACCAGCTATGACATCTGGGATCATCTTGGCTTCTTCTACAGTCAGCACAAATGCTCTAGCATTTTTAGTATTCTTGTTGTCTGTAGCTGGGACTAATTTTGGACAGTTTAGCTTGATATGACCTTGTTCTCCGCAATTGTAACATACCCGGCTGTTAGCTTTCTTCCTGCAATTTTCTTCCTTGTGTCCCGACATTTTGCAAAAGTTACAGTATATGGAACATCTTCCTGAATGCTTTCTTTTGCAATACCTACAATAAGGTGCAGAGGTAGAACCTATATTTCTCCCACGGTTAGAATTTCCAGAACGAAATTCTTGAGTCAACTTCTGGGTTAGGCTCCTTCTTTGATCCTCTTCTCGAGTACGGACTAACTCATCTGTCAAGGTGTTGGCTAGTTCTACAGCTTCTTCTATGGTTTGAGGTCTAGCTGCCTTGACTACATGTCTTATCTCCCCAATTAATCCCCAAATATAACGAGAGATTAATAATGGTTCTGGTGAAGCAAGAGTTGGTACTATCCTAGCATATTCAAAGAATAACTTTGTGTACCCTTTGCTATCCACACCAGTCATCCTAAGGTTTAGGAATTTGTTTGCTATCTGTTCTTTTTCATTAGGTGGGCAGAATTTCCTTTCTACCTTGTCCTTAAACTCTTCCCATTCCATATTATAGGTTCTATCACTTCCTTTTGTTTGGAGAATAGTGTTCCACCATTCTAGTGCTGCATTCTTAAATAGATTAGAAGCAAACAGTATTCTATCTTCTTCAGCACATTTACTTATCCTTAAGACTGCCTCAGTCTTTTCTATCCAGCGTAAGGTTGCAATGGCCCCTTCATTGCCCGAGAATTCCATTGGTTTACAAGACCAGAATTCTTTATAAGAACAACCATAAGGCATGGTTCTTCTTCTTTTGGGAATAGGCATTTGAAATACCGGTCCATTGTTCACACTGTTTTCTGGTTCACTTGGTCGCTTACTGCTATGCTTACTTTTATTATCAGCATCTTTAACAGTTTGAAGAATAAATGGCATTGCATCTATAATTCATTGTGCTACAATGTGTTGGATAGCACTATTATCCATCTGGTTCCCATTATTGTTATTCAGATTCTCATTATTATTCTGAATATTATCATTCTGGATTTCTGGGTTATTATCCGGATTTACTTGATTTCCTTGGTCGGCCATCTGAATTTTAAACATTTACCCCATATTAAAATCACAATTAATATCTAGTATAATTAATCACATGACACACAATCTAGCCAAAAAGTAGATCATTGCTACTTACTCTTTTCATATACTTATGCGTCTATTACACACTAGTATAGAAAATAAAGATTACAATACCAACAGAAATAAAATACTAATATGCATCCGTACACACATATTTTATTTTATTTTTATTATTATTACTACTGCTTTCTCCATTCTAACATTCATGGATATGGATTTATCCAGAAATCCATATTGCGTTCATCGTATTTCCATACGAGACGCTCTCCCACCTGACGCATTCTCTCACTGCTTTCTAAGATCTCCTCCCCGAAAGTCCTAAGTTCTTGAACGTTTTCTGCACTCATTGGGGGTGCAGGTTCTCGGACTGGGTTTGGAATCTGGGGTACATGTTCCTGATATGGGGGTGACAATTCCTGAATTTGGTAAGGATCCTCTAATATCTCCCTAATATAATCATCTTGATAATAGGGATCTAAAGGGTCCATACCTGGGTAAGCTTCTATGTTCTGTATGGGTGGATAATCCTGGACAGGGTAACGTTGCACAAAATCCCTATTGTTGTCCCACCAGGGGTCATAATTCGGATCTAGAGGGTTTGGTACAGGCACTCTAGGGATCTCTTCTGGATTAAAATTATACATCTCTTCTTCCTGATTTTCTATCTCCATAGGTTGTTCTGGGTTTTGTGGTTGTGGGGCTACTAGTTGTTCCAGACTCGGGTCAGCAGCAGTTGTAGCTAAGATATGGAAATTAGCTAGGCTTCTATTAAGTATCTCTTGAGTATGGGCATCTGTTTCTTTCTTAATAGCTGCTAAAGCCCTTTGCTGTTGCAATTTCCTCATTCTTTTTCTACGAGCAAAAGCTTCTTTACTGAACCATCCTCGTTTCTTATTAGGAAATGGTTCTTCAGATTTAGCTCTAAAAGCAAATATTCCATCCTCCTGATCAGCAACATACCCCGAGAGGGCAGGCTGTGATGATGTACTTTCACTCTTAGGTGAATCAGATAACTGACGGTTCAGATCTGATAGTCCTTGATCACTCATACTGAAAACTAACAAATAGTTAAATAACACATAACACATAATTACAGTTATGCACATATTTCCATAATTTATTTCCTAACACAAAATTTTAAAATTTAAGTGTCAGCAGAACACTTCTTTGGCTCAGACCAGTGGCTAGGCTCTAATACCACCTTCTGTCACAACCCCCGATCCCTGATTCCCGGGAACGGGCGGACGTGATCACAGAGTTTGGTGGTATCAGGTTTATTTATTCTCGCAGCGGAATTTACATCAGGACCGTAGTTAGGAAATGTTTATCAGAGTAAAAACCACCTTCTTTTATAATAACATGGGCTAAACCCAAATTTCTTATTACAATACATTATAGGGATAAACCCTATTTTATTGAATTTAAAACATCGTTTATTAGGTAACTTTTATAGCCACATTATCCCCAAGCCTTCAGTGCTCTCCAGCTGGCTTTCATTAATTGGCTGTTCACATTGTGTTACCTGTAACGCGTTTTAAAAACATTTGTCAGTCGAAAATACTGGTGAGTGAATCCCAGTTTAATCAAGAAACATTTTATCAATTAAAACAGTATTGAGAGCGATCACATTGTTTATTTCTACACAATTACTCATTCAGTATTTGCCACTCGACCGGATCTATGGCTATGGTCAAATTACCCATTGGCTAACTCTTCGTCCAATGGTAATGCACTGTCATTCAGACTTACTACTACTCGTAGTAAATTTTGTATACAAAACCCCATAATACCGGCAGTAATTGAAGAACTACAAAGACTCAATCACCGCTTAATCACATTATAAAACAATTAAGGTTTTGTAAATTATTCCAAAAACATTAACAAAAAGAGGATAAACTCACATTGCTGTCTTAGGCTTTTCGTAAGGGTTTCCTGGATATAATCTATAATTTATACAAATGTACATTGGTTAGTATCATAACCCTTTGAAAATATTGATGATACCCTCCCCGAGACGGCATTCCAACAACTACGTCGGGCAGAACCACGGCAGTTGTTACGGAACCCTAAATCAATCGGGCAGCGTAACTATTATGAAACTGGGGTTATAATACTTACAATGGAGCAGAACCTCGCTAATTAGGGGTATAATACCCAAAATATTATGCTTATAACTTCAGAATTCAAGATTGAGAATTTAGAATGAGCGACGGAAAGTGAAAACTGATGCCTGCTATTTATAGTTGTGTAATTGGGTCCTGTCGCGGCCCGCGTGAAAGACAGGGAACGTGTACGCGGCCCGCGTCAACATGAGTCAACGCAGTAGCTTAGCTGGGTCAGCTAGTAGGTCCGCCACGATGACGACACGTGTCGGCCTCTGGTGCGATCGCGTGTTATGAGTCCGCGCGGCCATCATGAACTTGAGGCGGGATCTTACGCGGCCCGCCTCAGTTCTAAATTCAGATTTTTATTTTATTTTATATGTTATAATCTATTTTGGGCTCGGTTTTCACATACGGGGTGTATTATAAGACACATTAGAATATTTTAAAATATAATAGGGTGTCGGAAATATTGGTTTTACCGAGGGTTGTTACATCACTCGCCTGACAAAAGGTGAACCGTCAGTGACAGCATGATGATCGCCGTGTCAGCAGTCAACTCAACCGTCGCCATCAATGACAATTGCACCAACCTGTCAGAATTCAAATTTCGAGAGTTTTCCCGCCCAAATTTACTACAACTTCATGCAGAAGTTAATAAAGGACGCGGCGCATTCAACATTCTACAAATGAATTTGCGCGCTAACACCCCAAGACAACAGTTATCAACAGGCAAGCACAGTAGCCGCGCCGTAGTAGTAGACATGTACTTACACTCGCGCCGAACTACCAAAGCCTAGCAAGTACTTTTAAAGACTAGCACACTTTCTTTTTTCTAAGTCCAGAGCTCCAACCATTTACTTCGCGCATGGAAGCAGCACTGGACTGGGGGACTTGAAGGGGTATGGTCCCAAAAAGTCGCGCAGACCATTCGGGTCGCACTCTGAACCATACACCTTACTCAATAAACTGGTTAATCCACAGACCCCGTGCGGGCTACTTGGGTAAAACCTGAACTCCGCGTGAGGCCCAAAGAAGATATAACACCAGTTTTACACCTAGCATCTTGAATAAGAGTCCTCAACTCCTACACCTCGCGCCAGCTAGTGGTGCACACTTCAAAGGTCGCGCGAGAGTTACGGCGCAGGGCCATTTCAGGAAGTACGAAAAGTATGAGTGGCAGAAGAACGAGCCAATCAGCGTCCAACAGGCTGTACTATATCGTGCTCCACGATCAACAATCGTGCAGGAGACCAAAGGTACACAAGGACGCCTACGTGGCACCAATCAGGTGGCGGCGACAACTGCCCCATGATCTCCACTCACCTGCTGATGTCAAAAGGGCGACAAGGACGACAACCTGGACACGTGGCTCCAATCAAGGTGTGCCAGCACCGGAGATCTTCTAGAAGCCACAAACGGTCGATACCAGTGAGACAAAAAGGATATTCCTTGTTGTCGCCTTCTGGCCCAAGGCCCATCAGCCCATCTCCTCCTACACCACTCCGGCTATAAATAGGGACCTTCATACCACAGGTTAAACATTCCGTTCTCTCTACTCTCACTCTTAACACACACTTTATTATCCTCAAAACGGTTACTTATTCTCACGCCGGAGTCTGGTTAAGAGGGAAACCCTCATATTCCCCTCTTAACGAGCTAACGGTGTTGCTGTTTTGCAGGAAGATCGGATCATACTTGAGCTCAGAAAAGATTAAAGGAGATTAACCCTCATGTTTGAAACATAAACCACCTAATTAGCCTAAAATTAGTTACGTGTTTCTTCAATACTTCAAAAATAAACTTTTGGGTGGTGGTGGTGGTGTGGGACGGTGGTGGTGGGTGGTCGACGGTGGTGGTGGTGATGGACGGTGGTGGTGATGGACAGTGGTGGGTGGTGGACGGTGGTGGTGGGTGATAGTGTTTAACCCTCTACATACCTTAGAAGATCTTAGAAATGGTTGGGTCAAGTCTGCACCAAGAAGAGCCCGTGCAGACGTTTTTTAATGAAACGTCTTCGGAAAAACAAACAGTCCCCTGATCGCAATGTCTGTGCATAGTCTGTGCGACGCAGACAGAAGAGTCTGCACAGATATTTTTTAGAAAAAACAAAAACCACCTTAGTTGTTTCGTGGTAGACTTATTTTACACCAGGGATATTATAGTTAACGAATGAAATTGAAAATATTCATGTTTAGTTTTAAACTCGTTCAATTTGACTTTTATTTAATTATATTTTAGGAAAAATAAACAGTTGGTTGACTCGTCATTTTTTTTGAGTCCCACAAATCTTTGTTTAGTGCCATCTTTCTTAGATTTGACAAAACTCTTAATGATTTATTATGAATTATGAATTACTATAATTTGCAATTTCATAACTTCAATCTGTAATCTGTTGGTAATATCATGAACTTCGAAACGATTTTCGTTCCTATTCTTTGGGTCAAGTAATTATAAACTTTCATATACATTTGAACAATTTTACCGTGCAATTATTGCAAAATTTTAAACTAGTGTCTTTCCTAAAACCTAAAAAGTAAATCTTTTATTAATCCAGCAACTGAATTTAAGGAGTTTTACTATGACTTATTACTAATCAAATCAATTAAGTGAAAAAAAGTATCTCAATTCGTAACAAAACAAAGTGATACCAACACGGTGGTCACCATGATGGGTAATGATAGAGGGTAGTACGGGTTTCAAAGGATCAGTGGGGTGATCAGAGTGAACGATAATGAATCCAAATATCTAAATTATTGGATAACTTTACATTCATTTCAATAAGGGGGCGGAGGGAATACTTTCTTTTCCTTCTCCGCTACTACAATGTTAGCCAAGAAAGCTCTGCATTCCTTGTGGAGATACTTGCTAGCTTGGACACATGACATGAGCTTGAGACCTTCCGAAGCAGTTTCACCGTAAACACACAATACATCACCATTAGCGAGCGCGAATCGAATCATCTTATCAAAGTACACAATTTCAACATGGTTTTCATGAAGAAAGTCCATGCCTACTATGATGTCAAAACTTCCGAGCTGCATCGGAATGAGATCAATCGGAAAGATGTGATTGTTGAGCTCAAGAGTACAATCACAGAAAACATAATTGACGGCGACGGTTCTTCCGGTGGCGACTTCGACATCGAACATCGAGGGGAGATGGGAGATGGGAGCGCTTACGACTAAGGAGCTTCTCGAATTCAAACGACACAAAGCAGTTATCGGCTCCAGTATCAAACAAACATGAAGCATAAATACCATTCACAAGGAACGCACCATTGACCACGTTGTTGTCAGCCTGGGCTTGGCGCACATTGATGTTGAAAGTTCTGGCGCGGGCGGCTTGTTGTTGTTGCTGTTGAGGCTGTTGCTGCTGCTGAGGCTCTTGTTTCACAACCCTATTCGGGCACATGTTCGCGAAATGGTTAGGATCACCACACGCGAAGCAGACTCTGGCGTTGACCGCGGGTGCCTGAGCCGCTTGTTGGCCTTGAGGAGCTGGAAGTAGAGCTTGATGAGCAGTAGCTTGAACTGGTGCTTGTCGGGGACCAGTACAGCAGTTGGCGGTGAAGTGGCCGTACATGTTGCAATGCACGCAAAATCTGCAAGCGATACCCACCGGATGATGATCGGTACATGTTGGGCAAGCAGGGTGGGGACCAGTGTATGCACGCTTTGCAGGCGGTGCATAGATAACCGGAGCTGATCGATGCTGAGATTGCTGCTGAGCCGGTACGGCTTGAAGTGGAGCAGCAGTGGTAGTGACAGCACAGTTCTTGTTACTGGAGCTGCTGTTGTTGTTCTTCTTCTTGCGGCGTGAGGACTTTGATGATTGAGCGGTGGCGGTTTCAGCGGTTGGTGCGGCGGTGGTAGCTTGGTGCAGGTTCTTCGAAGCTTTATCCCAAAAACCAGCTTTTACTCGCTTGTCGTTGATTTCAGCGGCAAGCAAGTAAGTTTCTTCGATTGTTGCTGGTTTTGCAGCATGCACAAAATCCGCAACATAGTCTGGTAGAGCTCGAATGTACTTCTTGATTGTCATGTCGGGCGTCTTCACTTGATCGGGACAGATGATACTGAGCTGCTTAAAGCGAGCAGTTAAAGCAGCGTTGTCACCTTCCTTCTACTTCAGATGCAAGAATTCGTCCTCCAACTTTTGGCGCTCATGGGGAGGGCAGAACTCTTCGAGCATGACGTTCTTCAACTCATCCCATGACAGACCATAAGCTGCGTCATTTCCGCGTTTGTTCCTCTCGGCCGTCCACCAGTCTAGTGCGCGGGACTGGAAGACGCCGATAGCATTCAGAGTGTGGAGATCGTCGGGACATCCGCTCTGACGCAGAGCGACCTCGATCGAGTCGAACCATTGAAACAAGGTTGTAGGGCCATCTTCGCCAGTGAACTCTTTCGGTCCGCATGCTTTAAACTGTTTGAAACTAAAGGCAGCTTTGGGGGTAGCTTTAGGAGCTTCGGTTCTGGACTCTTCAGACGATTTGCTCACATTCTCGTATATTTCACTCACGATCTGAGGAACGACTTTTGCTACTTGCTTAGTGACGATAGCAGCAAGGCGTTTGTCTCTCTGTTCTTGGCGAGTGATTCGTGGGTGACGAGGTCCAGATGAGGGTCCAGTTGACATTGTCTGCAACAGACATCATCTCGGGTCTCAGATATAGTAAAATCGAACCTCACCTCACACGTCTAATACTACCAAAGCTCAGGAATACGATCATGTAAACACGTATGCACATAACCACAGATTCACATAAGCACAGAAGCAAATAAGCATGTAAGGCACAGAAGCACAAAAAGCACAGAAGCATATAAACACGTAATTCACCTGGAAGCACATGGGAGCAGTCAGAATACAGAAACCTATCATTCAAAGTCCGCGAGTGTTCGAGAATGGCGATCGCGAATAATCATAGCGAGTAGTATAGTATAAGCGTACAACATAGCTTAAGGTTGTCCACGATTTAGCGATTTGTCAGCGTTTTGAGGTAGATGAGCAGTGCGAGTCGTGTGTATCGATCAAAGCGATAGCGGAAAGCGAATAAATCACCAAAAGTCGTGACACATAAACAGATAAAAATCACATAAAATCCACATAAAACGATAAATATCAGAGTCGGCAGTAGCGAGCTCAGAATCGAAACACATAAGAATCGAGAATAGATTGTCTGCGGCTGTTTAGACGTCGACTACCCAAAGTGGTTCAACTATTCACAAGGACTTTCTGAGCACACTTTGACCTTCGGGATTGCGCTTTCGCCTTGATTCTGGGCGAATGGCACGCATCCTTTCGATTCCAGCGTGAATTCAAGTCGTTTGAGTCCGTCGAGACTTTGGTGAGAGTTTTGTAAAACCAAATAGAGATCGGAACAAGTCGTCAAGGTTCGGGTTTCACCCCTGACTTAACAACTTCGTTCCTATTTTGATAAAATAAAGGAGAATTATGCGTCGAAGTATGGATTTCACTCCTAATTCAACGCAAATTCTCGTGGTTATAGATAAAAATGCGGGTCGAACAAGCAATTTAGTCGAGAGTTTGCGGTTTTCACACCTAATCTCGGCCTAATCGCTCGTTCATTTTTTGAAAACTAAAGTGCAGTGATAGTGTAGCGTAGGCGAGAATAGCGAGAAATAGCAGTAAGCTCGTACATATTCCCTACAGGATATGCACAAGTCGGTCTGTTGGTTCCTAACTATAGACTAGGTCGTTTCTAAGACATCGACCCGGACTAGGTCGAGTCTTGCCTAATTCACTATAGTTATGGTTCTGATACCAATCTGTCACACCTCAACTGATGGCGGAAACATCGGGGCGTGGCACTGAGCGAAACAGATTGTCCAGAAGTTTCCATAACAACTATAATTACCAATTATTTAAAGCAACATGTCCCATACCATGTCATAAAAGATAACATAATTATTACAGGCAAGATCTAGTCATATTGTTCTGTTCCGACAACTCAGATTTTTTTATTACAGACAATTGTTTATTGTTCTAGGTCTTTCCTAGCCTCGATTTCACAGCAAGCTAAGCAAATAAGCATCCTAAGCACCTGTCACATACGTTAAAGTAAAAGTTAATACACATAGTGTAAAGGTGAGCATACAAGTTTGATAGATATAATAGAGTTCGAAATTGTTTACGCATAACCAGCACGTACACAGTGTGAAATGAAGCACGTTAGTTATCGACATGAACCTATCGATACCAATGACTGCGGGTTGACTGCCCAAGGCAGTTCGTAATACACACTCACCACTGTGAGCCATGTAACAAATTGTCCTTAACAACCCCTGAGTGAACAGGTGTTGAGTCCAAACAAATAGTACTACCGTTGCTAAGGCAGGTAGACAACATTCCATGTGTAAACATAACAAACAAGAATTCATTAAGTCACGTATAACATGCAGTAACGGTTAGCGTTAAAGTATTGCGTAGTGTGTGCGATGTGATTTAGAATAAGTAACGTATGTAACACCCAAAAGTGCGTAAAGCAAAAAGGGATCGAGTATACTCACATCGATTGGTGGATTGAAGGGAGCGCTTAGAGAGTAAGGTTAGCCTGAACAGATTGATAGCATAACAATAAGCGACGCGTACTACGAAGCAAGTGTCAGTGGGTCGAACAGCAGTCCGATCGGATGGCAGTCCGTTCGGTTAGCCGGTCGTTCAGGTGATGATCCGCTCGGATGGTCATCCGATCGGGTGACCTTTCGAGTGGATTGTTTCTTCCTTTGGGAAGGATGTGTTTGTGTATGATGGCTTGACTTTTGAAGTTTTTTTTGTTGTAGCATTTTGAAAACAGAGAAGTATCTCTACCTTCAGGTCGGTCGGTCGAACGACCGTTCGATCGGACGACAAACCGATTGGTTGGACACTTTTAGTAAGAACAAGTTCACAGCAGTTTGTCACTCGTTTGGATGGTAGTCCGATCGGGTGGCAACCCTGGTGCTTTGAACATGTTGAAAATTGTTTAAGTGCTGAAGTTCCAAAACATCACATGGTCGGATGGTCGGTCGATCGGGTAGCAACCCGATCGGACGGCGATCCTTTCGGTGTTCCAAAACTCTTGAAGTTTGAAATAGATGTTAAGTTTGGGGCCAAGGTGCAAGCCGATCGGGTGACAATCCGATCAGACAGTAGTCCGATCGGGCGACACTCCAACTTGGTCGGCCTGATCGTCTTCTTCCTTGGTCATTCTGATAGTTTGTCGTTTTATCGAGACGGTGTGACAACGTGCTAATCAACAGAACCCCATCTTGACCCCAGTGACCCAATTGAACAGGAATCACCCAAGTTCAACCAGTTGACCGGTTCAAGACGGTTGTTCTTGGTTAACCCGAAATCGATGGTCTCGTGGATAGAATCCAGATCTTGAACCAACACATCAACAAGAAAGAGTAGAAGGTTAGAACAAGCTCCGATTCTATCGGTTTTGAGTGCATTGAGTGTAAAAGAGTTGAAAGAAAGTTAAAACCATCTTCCAATCCTTTTTCACCTTGAATATGTTTGGATTTATGCAAGATCTTTGTTTATTTGTGTGGAAATCGTTCAGATCTGAGTCGTTCTTGGTGGATTGAAGCCAAAACATGAAGTTCATAAGAACAACACGATGACATCATCCTAGAACACCTCAAATCTAGTGATTTCACGGTTAAAAGTTAAGATTCAAAAGATAGAAAGGTGTAGGAGTGCGTGTAGATTAAGAAAGTACAAGATTTAGGTTGAGATCTTACCGGAATTGCGAGAAATTGAAGAAAAGGTGAGATTGGAGCGCTGGTCGGACAAGAGAGTGCAAAAGTGGTAAGTTGTGATGTTGACAGGGGTATTTATAGGCTTACCATAAAAGGAAAGGGGAGGAGAGGGGCTGATCGATCGGGTGGCAGCCCGATCGAATGGTTGGTCGATCGGGTGGTAGCTCGATCAAGCGGCTGGTCGATCGGCTGGTCACTTGGTTGATTAGCCACTCGATTCAAGCGTTCGGTGCGATGAGTTTTGCTGTTTCGATTGCGATTGCAAGCGTTGCGATGCGATAGAGTTTCCTAGTCAAATTACTTTTAATCCCAACTACTATATCAACATACAATCATCCTTATCTCGTATTCGTTTAGCGTTTGCGATTCGATTGCGTTTTGATTAACCACCACACATAAACATAATTAAACATGCACAAGTAACACATAAGGCACACACACACACAGAACAATATCCAGAACGCGTAATTCGAGTTGCGAGTGCGATTGCGATAGCGATAAAGCGATAAAATATGCGATAAATATCGAATAAACCTCGATTATTAATAAGTATTCCACATAATACAACTAACGTAAAACATAAAATAGACTACCTACAAGTCAAAGAAGTCAAAACAGGAATTGAGCAAGGAGCGACAGATCGCAATTAGCAATCTTGTCTTCCTTTGACTTCAATCTTGACTTTGACTTTCGAAACACTGGGTGTTACATGTACAATACTACATAAGATGATTATTGAAGACGAAAGTCGAGCAATATGCGAATACGATCCGAATGACATTGATGAGAATGTTGAGCCGGTTGACGAGGAGCAACAAGACTCAAATTTGTGGGTGTTATGCAATGAGTATGTGTATGGAAACCTATGCGTGGATTTAGTTGACCTATCTTGAATAACTTCCGTATCGATCTCGTTGATGACGAGTAATGATGTTCATAGGTTTAGGCAATGTTTATTTTTGATTTTAGTATGCAATTTTAGATTATAATTTGTGTTTATGTTTTTATTTGTAATTTTCTAGAACTTTTATGCAATTTTAGTTTTCTTAAAAACTATTCGTATTTATTATAAATAAAATACATTACACGGATAAAAAAATTATTTATAAATAAAATACATAAATAAAAAATATAAAATATAAAAAAATAGAAGGGGGAACCACACCCCATGTTTGGGGAGGATGGTGAGGTGGAAGAGAGGGTAATGTGGCGTTGATGTGGACTTGGGGGAAGGGAGAACCACACACCCCATACCTAAGAAAGAAAGTCCCCCAAACGATAAAAGGGAAATTCAATTCCCTTGTTAATAGACTTATACTCTGTTCCCGAGTCTCATTTAACAGGAGAAGGGGAGGGAAAAGAGATGAAAATATGAAAAAAACCATGTTCCCGAGTCTCATTTAACAGGGGGAGGGGAGGGAAAATGAGGGAAAAGAGAAGAAAATATGACCAAATATTCATCCTCCCAAATTGAAGAGATTAGGAGAGAAAATTTTCCTTCCCCTCCCACTGTTAAATGAGACTGGGAAATATAGTGTTAGGGGAAGGAAGAGCCACACCCCATAGCCTAAGAAAGAAAGAAAATCCCCCAAACGATAAAAGAGAAATTAAATTCCCTTGTTAAGAAAAATTATTGATTAGGTTATTAACACACATATATATATATATATGTCTTCACATAGTGATTTACGGTTCTTAAAGGGGAGCTATTTTGAAACATAAGAATAGATTATTAGAACGACATTTGTAATATGAGAGCCAATTACATCATCCGAATCCTTGAGTGTCGTGACGTCGGTACTCATATCAGTTGAACCTATCAAATCTATGAACTAAATCACTAGGGGTTCATTGTCATCTCCAGTAACCTGATCAATGCAGCTATTGAACTTGACATTAAACATAACCCTAATTTTCTCCATCACATATGATCTCGAAAAAATCAACTCCATTGAACCTAATACAACGACTCCAATAGCAGCAGTAATACACCCAATCGTTTGTAACCCTAAACCTTGACCTTGGCTCGCTTGCTCGTATGGAGATGCCATTAGTGGGAGGGGTTGTTTCTTGTTTTTATATTTCTTTTAGTAAATTGTATAAATAGTTCACACGACCTGTAAAAAAAGTAAAACCATTATTATAAAACAGAAAACATAATTTTTACGAAAACTAGTAAAAAACCCAAAAAATACTATAAATTAACAAGTAAAGACTTCAAACACTCGATCTTATTATTAAAATTAAAAAAATACTGGTTTTAAGAAGAGTGTACCTATTTGCACACCCATTTGCCTATTGGCATACCAAAAATGTGTTTTTTGTCCTATATGCACACACTACAGTGTCGAGCTGTGGCCAAAGCGCGGCGTTTTGGTCCGGTCAACTAGACAAAGACAGACGGGTGTCTGACGGGTCTGTTGACCGGACCAAAACGCCGAGCTTTGGCCGCGTTTTGGTACTGTCAACCAGACAAAAGACTGACACCCGGTCTGGTTGACAGGACCAAAACGCGGCCAAAGCTCGGCGTTTTGGTCCGGTCAACAGACCCGTCAGTCTTTGTCTGGTTGACCGGACCAAAACGCCGCGCTTTGTCCACAGCTCGACACTGCGGGGTATGCATATAGGACAAAAAACACATTTTTGGGTTGGCTATCTACACATACACACTTGGTGTGCAGGGGCGGATTTAGACATCATTTACGGGTTCCTAGGAACCCAGTCGATTTGAAAAAAAAACGTTTTTTTGTAGTGTAAACCTTGTATGATTTGGAAAAAAACGTTTTTTTATAGTGTAAACCTTGTATGATTTGAAAAAGGAACCCAGTGAAAAAACTGGCTGGATCCGCCACTGTTGATGTGTAGATTGTTTGAGCCTAAGAAACTATTAAGTCTTTAAATACTCTCTATTGTACTTTGTTCATCACCAAAAAAGAATACTTGGTGCAAGCGGTACGGTGTAAACGTGTGTACATAGATAGATCATATCATAGATGCTCAGGTTCCCATCTCTCTTTAATAATAATATTATATTATTATTATTATTTGTGGTGGCTGCTCATCAAACACTCGTCAACAAACCCTCAGATTCGCACACAAATCTCACCAAAATCTCCACTTTTGTTCTCATTTAACACATACAAATTCTCATCATCATCATCATCTTCTATTCTAATGGATCAATTTCGTATGGTTTGTTCCATCATAGAGCTTCGAAAAGGTAACAATTCTGTTCGTACAGGTCCAGATCTTGTGAAATCTCGTTGATTGTTTTGTTTTACCGTTCAATTTTGAGATCTGGTAGTTTAATTGGATCGGAATTGTGAAATTTGTCGATTTGGTTGCTTGAAATTGTTGTTTTGTGATTGAATTTGTTGATTTTGTGTTTGGTTAGTGTCTAGGGTTTAGTTTATCAGCATTTGTTGTTATAATTTGGTTGGTTATGTTTATAAGGCTGTGAAATTGGGGATTTTGGTGGTTATCTCTGCATTTATTGCCAATTTTGTGAGTATACTGTATATGTTAGTTATTGACTTGAACTGGTGGTTGATTATTTGAAACAGAGGTTCTGTTTTCATTTTTTTTAAATCTATGCTTTGGTGTACAGAAATTATTATTATTTACTATTTATATTATGATTATAGTGCTAAGGACTAAAATATACGGATTTATATTGGTTCGTTTCGAACGTAGTTAGGAGTTGGGGCAGGTGATTGTTGTTTTATTGATGCAATATACTAGTTTATGAATTCGATTACTTTCTTGTACATCACTAAGAATGCAAAAGTTAACAATTTATGGACTAAAATGATATGTATGCATATATTATCATTATTTACTATCTGTATGATAATTGATGGTTCTAAGGACTTATCACACAGATTTAAAATGGTTCGTTTCACACGTAGTTGGAAGTTGGGGCAGTGATTGTCGTTTTACAGATAGTAACCCGGGATTATTGATGCAATATACTAGTTTATGATTTCGATTACTTTCTTGTACATCACTAAGATTGCAAAAGTTGACAAATTGTTGACTAAAAAGGATATGTATGCAACTACTACAATGCTATAGTTTTCTGTTTGCGCTCTGAGGCATTGCTCTATGTACAGGCGTACAGCCAAATAAGCTTTATTTACAACCAGAAGCTGCGTCTATCTTTATCTATCGTCTGTTTTACACATCAACCTTTTTACCAAGTAAATCATAATATCTTCACCCCTTTGGTTGTTTTTACATATGAGCTTCCTAGAGACCCTAGTCGTGACCAATTTCAGCCAGAAGTACACGAGGTGCTGCCTCAAGCCCTTGGCGCGCTTTTTAAAACCAAGGTTGCAGTAAGAATGTTTCTTTCTTCATCAATCTTTCTGCTATACATCCTCATTACGTTATCTACTTTTACCACTTTGAATTCTATCTAATATCTTTCAATTTGGTAACATCTTTTGCACTACCTATGTTATAAATGAGTTTTTCTATTTATTATAATTTTTTGTGTATGATGCTCATTGCTTGTCAACAATCATGACTGCTGAATTCGACTTCGTTGAGTTACCCTGCAGTCTAAAATATCTGTTTTTCAGGATACGGGTAACGCCAGCTGCAACTAGCAGTTTCAACTTTAGAGTTCTATCATATGCCCTTAGATTCATTTCAATTTCTTACTGCAAAGAACAATGAGCCTGCTCAACGGAGGGGCTTCTACCATTGACAAAACACTTAACACAACAACAGGTAAGGCAAAAAGTTTAAATCCTGATGCTGCCGAATTCGTTCCATTCGCTCTGCGATCATCTTCTGGAAACCCAACTGCTGCAGACACATCTTCAAGTTTCGGCAGTTTTGCCGCTTCATCACCAGGGAAATCAATACTCAACAGAATCGAGTCATCGGTGTCAAATAACTCCGATGATGAGACCCGCCAGTTCTGGCGGGACCAGTTACCCGACGACATCATTCCTGATTTTAACGTTGTCGGAGAAGAAGAATCCCAAACAATCAACAGCATTCCCTTTTCCAGTTTGTCGATAGCAGATGTCAATGCTGCATCATCGGGTGGTATGTTAGTGTCGAAAAAACATGTGTTATCGCCATCTGCACCAAGTTTTCACCATCCGTTGCTTACTGGTATTATTGATGAGCCTCATTACAATGGTGATCCGGGGCACGGGTACCTAGATGACTTGTTTAACGAGCAGCAGATGGAGGGCACTGATGTAAATTCGTTTGAGTTTTTGGCTTCTCAGTTTCCTGGTTTTGCGGCTGAAAGTCTTGCGGAGGTTTATTATGCTAACGGGTGTGACTTGAATTTGACGATTGAGATGCTTACGCAGCTTGAGGTATATCTTTCGTTTACATCTTGTGGGTCCGGTTGATTTAGCTTTACCTAATTTAATTTTAGTTAATATCTTGCTGAGGGGACCCTTTTTATTCAAACATAAATTACATTAGAGTAAAATGCCATTTCGTCCTTGAGGTTTGGCCACCTTTGCGACTTTCGTCCAAAGGCTTGTTCTTCCTCATTTGGATCCAAAAGGTTTAAAATTTTTCTATTTTCATCCGACTTGATAACTCCATCCATTTTTCTCTGTGTTAAAGGAGGGGTATTTCCGTCTTTTTAGACATTTTTTATTAAAATAAAAAACACTATTAAGAAATAAAGATACACCTCAGTTGACTTTCTTGTTATGACTTTTCTTATAAACATTAACAAATAGGTAAAAGGACGAAAATACCCTTGACTTAACGTTAAACAATGGATGGAGTTAACGAGTCGGATGAAAATGGCAAGATTTTAAACCTTTTGGATCCAAATGCGGAAAAGCAAACCTTTGGACGAAAGTCGCAAAAGTAGTCAAACCTCGGGGACTAAAATGGCATTTTACTCGTTACGTTATCAACTCTCAATGTTTTGACTTAAGGATGAGAATTTATTTGGAGGAACAGCCGATTCTCGTCTATATTCGATGCTCCAAATCTAGTATTTTTTATTATATTAAATGTGTTTAACTCCGTTTTTTAAGGCTTCGTGTTCTAGTAGAGTGGCTTACACGGTTTTTATTTTTTATTATATGATTGCAGCTTCAGGTAGATAATGGACTGAACCCGAATCTGAACGCCAGGGCCTTATCCGCTCCGAATCTCAGTGCTCTTGATTTTCCCACTCTTTCCCCGACAGATAATCCAAACAACGTGCCAACGTTTTCCGTTAACGATCACCACCCGAATCATCGTTCTTTGGAGAAGGAACTACTCATGTTCAAATCTTCCTCAATGGCTCCATCTTTAGGTGCTACAGATTTTGCTTCTGCAGTTAAAAAAATGGCATCACATGACTCGAGTATATGGAAGTATGATAACAACAACCATTCTCCGAATTCCACCGTTGGATCAAGTAGAAGTTCTCATAACTTATCTAGCGGGTTTGGAAGAAGCGCTTATGGGGATAGGTTTGGTAACCGAAGTTCAAGCCGTATCGGCGGTACTGCTCCTGTCTGGCTTGAAACCGGTGAAGCAGTCGGTAATGTCTTTGATGAAACATACATGTAATTAAATAACGTTTTTTTTTTCTTAAATGGGTTGTGTCTATGCACTTTAACTTTGTTGAGATCACAGCAAATATGTATTCGGAAATGCGGGGTGAAGCTCGTGATCATGCACGTTTACGCAACTCGTATTTTGAACAGGTATAGCTTTTTATGTTTGATGTACTATTTTAGAGTAAAATGTCATTTTCATCCCTAAGGTTTGACTAGTTTTGCGAATTTCGTCCAAAGATTTGTTTTTCCGAATTTGGATCCAAAAGGTTTGAAATCTTGGCATTTTCATCTGACTAGTTAACTCCATCCATTTTTTCCGTTAAATCAGGGTTATTTTCGTTTTTTTTTTGGGGTTAGCTTAAAGGGCAATTTGGTATTTTAAATACTTGTACATTAAAGTGAAAAAGACCGAATTGACCTTTAAGTTAACAAAAAAGACTAAAATACCCCTGACTTAACTGAGAAAAATGGATGGAGTTAACGAGCCGGATGAAAATGGCAAGTTTTCAAAACTTTTGGATCCAAATGTGTAAAAACAAAGTTTTGGACGAAAGTCGCAAAACTGGTCAAACCTCAGGGACGAAAATGGCATTTTACCCACTATTTTAATTTTATTCTTTTGATCAATTGCGTGTTTGCCATGATTTAGGCACGTCAGGCGTACCTTGTTGGCCAAAAGGCTTTAGCAAAGGAACTGAGCGCAAAAGGGCAGTTGCATAACATGCAAATGAAGGCTGCTCATGAAAAGGCTCAAGAATCTATTTACTATCAGAGGTTAGTTTTATTTTTGCACGCTCTTAAAAGTGGCATTTAGTTCTGGAAATTTATATGCTTCTAATTTGCATTTTTGCGTTGCTTAATTTGAGTCGAAGACCTTTTGTTGGTGAGTTGATGAAACATTATCACTCGTATTCTCTGCTTCTTCTTCTCTTTGTTTATTTCTGCAGGAACCCAGGAAGTCTAGATATACAAGGCAACGGAAGAGGACAAGAAAGGATAATCGATCTTCACGGGCTGCACGTGAATGAAGCCATTCACGTCTTAAAACGAGATCTTATGACACTAAGAAACGTAGCCAGGTCAACCGACCAGCGGCTGCAAGCTTACATCTGTGTTGGAACGGGTCACCACACTAAAGGGACCCGCACTCCTGCTCGACTTCCTGTTGCTGTCCAGAGATACCTTTTAGAGGTAGAAGGCCTCGACTACTCCGAACCCCAGCCCGGACTGCTACGTGTTGTGCTTTATTAATCGTTAATCAAAATCCAGGTGGTATACTCGTTTTTTGAAACCATAACCCGTTTTATAAACAAAAAAACATATTTTCATGGAAAAAAACGAAAAAAATGAAATTCTTGTATGTGTACATGGAAGAAAGGTCAGAGAGATTAGTCAATAGTCTGAAAAAATTGGAAGTAAAAGGAAAAGTATACTGTATTTCTTTGTATTATAAAGGTTTTTGATCAGTCAACATATGTGGCTGTTTTATGGTGGTATGGCTAATTTTTCTGTCTGCAATTGGTCGGTTTGGACTGCAACCGATGTTTGTGACAAAGTGTCTTGGTGCTAAACCGGGACCTTGGTTAGATCCAAATTGGCCTTTGGTAACTGTTGTTAATGGACTCGCTTACCAAAGGTTGTTATTTTTTTCTTTCTTTCTTTCTGAACGGCTAATTTTTTCCCATAAATACTTGCACCTTTCAAAGATTGAACCTTGGTCTCTTCATAAGAGATAATTACTCTTGACCACTAGGCTATAATTTAAGTGGCAACCAAAGGTTGTTACTTCAACTCGCTATTTAAAGGGTTAATATATATATAAAAAAAAGCTTTACTTTCTCATTTGTTACGGAAAAGTTAAGTTTCAAAACATAAAATATAACCAAAATCAAAACGTATCAAGTTCCAAAACGCTAAAATATAACATTGAAGATTAAGATACCCGATAGACGTGATGACTATTTATAATTTGCGCATATAAAAGTCTTTACCAAGTTGTTATATTACATACCAAACGAGAGAACTTAATCCAAAAGACTAGTTTGGTGGGTGAGAGAGCCCATTTGGTATATAAACCACACATCAGTTGCCCATACAACAGATGTGGACAAGTCTCATACCTTGCAATGATATTAGTCCATAACAATCGACCCTCCTTAAGGGTCAACATCCTCGTTGGTCACGGCTGGCTCTTTCCAGGCCACCACTCCGAGCCTCGTTGGTCACGGCCACGTTGGTCATGACTGGCTCTCTCCAGGGTACCACTCCGTGAGCCACCACTCCGAGTTCTGGCTCTGATACCAATGTTACACACAAAACGAGAGAAATCAACCCAAAAGATTAGTCTGATGGGTGAGAGAGCCCATTTAGTATATAAACCTCACATCATGTGTTGCGATGGTTTTGTTGATTATTTATGTGTTTGGTATCACTCCATGAGATGCGAAGATTCTTAATAATAAACAAATCTTGAGATGAAATTTTGGTGTCGATTTGTCACTATTCAAGAAGAAAAAAGCTGACAAACATGGAAAAAGGCATATGCGTGCATTGAATGAACAAATATTAAAATGTTATTTTTATGTATGAATGTGACTAATGGATTGGTTTGGGTTTACGAATGGAGTTCGAAGGAGTAAGAATAGAATTTGGTGATGTTAAAGGATTTGGCGATATGGTTTCAGTTGAAGCAATTCTTGATTAACAAAGTAGAGACGCCCTTCAAAATCTTTCAGGTTGTTTTTGGATTGTGAATTAATTGGTAGTTGTGATTTAAGTGAGAATATCGAATGGATTCTATTTGTTTAAAGCTATAATAAGCTCCTTTTGATCGTTGCGCATCGGTCGCGTTACATAGCACTTACGCATATCCATTCGATATTTGCAATTTACCCCTACCGTAACATGCGTGGATCTATTTATTAATTCACAACTACCAAAACGCAGAGTAACTCGAATTTATACCACCGAATGAAAATATATTATATTTAATGTAACGCCCTAACACATAATAACTTAAAAACGACGCTACGGAAATATGAGCCCAAAAAATTCTTTCATTGTTACTCATGTAACATACTTGAAGGTTTATTACTAGAATACTTAACACTTTACTAATAATATTTACAACATTCATTCTTTATTTGTCACATCAGTTAAAAATATATAAAAACTCCAGTTGAGTGACCATTCTTCCCGTACAATCCTAGCTCTTGACTCGATCTCAAATCCTCCTATTCTTCATAAAGATACTAAGTTTGCGCAACCTGTATTCACCACATACATTCACATCGTTAAGATTTGGTGACGTCATTCTTAAATTAAATATACGAAATCAAATAACCCCTCCGTATTCCTTCTTCTCGTGCTAATCTTTTCGAATCAGCTTTCCATGCACAATCATGCATTTCGATTCCTTAAACCTTCTCAAGGTCCTTAATAGTGTACCTGCATTCTCATTTCATACTCAAGAGTCCGGTTTAGTAACTCAACGCTCAAACTCATTTAAGTTATGCAAACATATATACAAGTCCCATTCATTTATAAGCAGTAAATCCTACTTCGTGCACAGGCACAAACATGCGTATATTCATAGACGTATACTTCCACATATGATTCGTACACACATACAAACGTACAAACTCTTACATGCTACTTAAATCATTCAAAAGGGTTTACTAAGACATCCTAATTACCAGCTTCCATATAATTAGATCATGTACATACAATCCTACGTGCATTCTCACTTTTATCCATAATTACCTATAAGTCTCGACTATCGGAGGGTAATTAATTCCCTAAAATCAAAACAAATCTCAAAAAGTTAGTTTTGATCGTTTAATAAAAAGTTTAAACAAGTCCCATGGCCATAACAAAAAAAATCACACAATTTGCCAGCTGGTTGGTCCCTCGCGGGGCGCGAAAGCCAACCCCCTTCTCCTTCGCGGGCCGCGACCGATGTCGCGTGATGCGACAGTGATGTTGATTTGCTGTCTTGTAGCGCGACAGCCCCATTTCTACAGAAAGTTCCATTCTGTTGCTGTATTTGCCCAGCTATGGTTTCCAAGAATATTTCCAACTTAAAAGTTGCATAACTTTTGATCTACAGATCCTTTTTACACGATTCTTTTTCCTACGCGATGGTAAATTGATTTTCTAACATATGAGCTTGTAATATAACATCCGGACTAAGAACAATCTTAACCTAAAGCCTTCGGCTTTACATACTCGTTTTCAACTATTTGACCCATTCATATTTTTATTACTAAAACTCACATATATCGGACATTCCTCAATCAATTCACTCAAAACTTATTTCTATTGTCCGTAAGACATGTCCTTACATTATTGACTAAAAGTCTTTACCCCGGGTCCTTAATCTTTACGTGTTTCATTATCATTACAAAACTCATGCACATTTATTCGACCCGTTCGTATTTTTGTCAAACAACTCTTTTGTTTAAAGTCAAAGCTAAGTCTTTCGACCATTAACCAAAGTCCCCATTTCTCGGTTAACGCAATTGTAAGAATTTCTATCCCTTACACTGTCACACCCCCAAAATCCACTATCGGAGTATCACCGCAAGAGGCGTGACATGACCAGAATCAAGCCACCAATCATATTGAACAATGTAATTAAGTAAGTAAAACCAACCACAATATAATTGGTGTCCAAAAGAAATTAACCAACTTCAAGTTAACAGCGGAAGCATAAAACGTAAAACCAAAACGTAAGTTCATAAAGTTTAAATGTTTAACATGGAACTCAGCAGTCCATGTCCCACAACGACCACTCCTCCCTGTGCAAGCTCCATAAGCACCTAACGACCTGCAAGGCATGTAACAACGAGTCAACAACAAAGCTGAGCGAGTTCACAGTTGGTTGTCCAGTTTTAATGTTGTTCCAAAAATCATAAGTTGTTTCGAATACCATGAGTTATCCAATTCCATGTTTCCCAAATCATAAACAGTGGGGGCTACCCCATGTTAACCACTAGACCCGTTACCATATCTGTTGGTGCATGCGTCTGTCGATTTCGTCTTGTATCGAGTCTTGTTTGTAGAATGTTTAATCAGGGCACGTAGTTTGAGATTTCTTGTTATTTCGCTTGAAAGAATGTGATTTCGCTTGAATGTGCATGTATGTATTTGGAGCGAAATTAGATTCCACTTGGAATTCTGATTTCGCTTGGAACATTCTCAAGCGAAATCTCAGCCCTATATATACATGTTCAAGCAAATTCAGATGTAATCTTTCCGGTTTGTGCAACGAAGTACTGCCGAAGTGTCGTCTCGCTGTAAATTGTTTGCTAATCAATAATACGACAGTTTAAAGTGTATATTGTGCTGAATTGACCTCAGAATGTCTGTTTCCGTCTTTCGTTCCGAGTAAAACTTTTCTGATCGACTCGTTCGGGTCTGAAAACGATCCTACAATATCGACAACTGACTGGAGTCATGTATGTGCCCTACGTCAATGTCTATCATTATTGACTAAGTGCCCAGATCCATTAGTTCACTCCCGTCCTCTGCGGCACGGTGTGAGGCTTGTCAAACCTAAATAGCGCTATCTAACTAATGACCCGCTCGCCATTGGCCCGGCGATTAAGTCGATATAAAAATGAGGGACTTCATGATAGAGTTTTGGTCTAGCATGTTATATGTTTTCATCCTTCCTATGGAGGATGTAGGTACGCATTCTACCCAAGGAGAATACACAGGCTTAATGTTGTCATCCTTCCTATGGAGGATGTGGGTACATATTCTACCCAAGGAGAATATGCAGGTTCCGTTTTAGTTCCTTAACCCATTCCCAAACCACCGGGAATCCCATGCCTTAAAGAAAGTGTGAACTCACCTCGGTTTGCTCGGTATGATTAACTACTCGTTCAATCTACTCAATCAAAGCCTATGGTTTGCACGTATACACAATCAGTTTATGTCCACAAGATTCATGTATAATACAAATCACGGTGGGTATTAAATCAATGTTCACCAAATAGCACATAGTAGTTATTCAAGCTCATGCAAACCACGCTTCACATATATAACAATTCACAACAGTTACTTGTACCATCCCTATCAGTTAACTTAGTCTTCACTAACATAGTTACCCATTAACAGAGTTAACTTAGTCAACTGTGCAGTTTACCCTCTTGACGAAACTCCCTAGTTTCGTCGCGATTCCTTATTGATGAAACCTCCAGGTTTCGTCGTGATTCCCTTTGACGAAACTCCCCTGTTTCGTCGAGATTTCCTTGGACGAAACTCTCAGGTTTCGTCGTAGCCTCCATTGGCGAAACTCTCAGGTTTCGTCGACCTGTGAGTTTCGTCAACACGCAGGAGTTACGTCAAATTAACAGTTAATCACCCAGAAACCCTAATTACTAATTAACAGCAGCCATCATAATCATTCGATCATACAGTTATCTCTCCAAATACAGTAAACATCAATTGCTATTCAACATCATTCCAATAACATCACGGCACTTAACATTAAGTACGAACCCTAAATCATAAAACAACTGTATACGATCTAGATTACACATATAGGTATTCGATAATCAGGTCCATTCAATACAATACAACCAGCCGGAAAGATTCATGAGTATCCATTAATGACTGTTCCTTTAGATTAAACCTAAGTGATTTCGTCGATGATTTATACCAACATACAATCCTACTCATTCAAATATCCGAGGTAACACATTACCATAAAAACATATCAACATTCCTAACCAGAAAATTAAGTGAGACAGTAATAATAACACTAACCGCGATGAACAGAGATTAGAACAAAGGACTGGAACGTTTCAAGGATGATGATGATAGTGATTGCCGTCAGTTAAGAGAGAGAGAGAGAGAGAGAGCTAGGGTTTTTCAATGGAACAGTTACGTGACAATTGATAAGTGTTCTAACTAATATACCCAAGACATAGTACTGGGCCCTTACTGGGCTTCGAAGAAACCCTGGGCCGGCGAAACTCTCACGTTTCGTTGTGAGTAGCATGACGAAACCCCATGTTTCATCGTGATGAAGGTGATGGCGAAACCTCATATTTCGTCGAGATGGTTGTGGCGAAACCCTAGTGTTTCACCAAGTGATCCGTAACTTTTAAATAATACACAAGTTTATAAAAACCAAACACATTAACACATTAATCATATAAATACTAACACAATATCTCAACATATAACAAACGTGCACAATTACAGGGCAACAAGTCATGCAAACATAATTGTGAAACAAATAACGTGTCGGGGAAAGACCTTGAAAACCCGAGTTGTCACATCATCCCCAACTTGAAAGAAATTTTGTCCCGAAATTTAGCACGTAGTCACTGAGGAAGCTAGTTTGGTTTCCTGGTTTTCCTGGGGTGTCACGTCATCCCCCCGTTGGTTTGGAATTTCGTCCCGAAATTCTGCAGTAGCTTCAGCCTCAGTAGTGGTTGCATTGTTCTCGAACAACTGGGGATATTTGTGTTTCATCTGGTCTTCTCGTTCCCAGGTAAACTCTGGGCCACGACGGGAGTTCCAACGAACTCGAACAAGAGGTATTCTGGTACGCTTGAGAATCTTAACGTCTCAGTTTGTAATCTCTACAGGTTCCTCGACGAATCGCAACTGCTCGTCGATAGTGAGCTCCTTGAAAGGAACTATGAGGGCTCATCTGACAGGCACTTCTTCAGATTTGACACATGGAATACATTGTGAACTCCACTGAGTTCTTCTGGTAAGTTCAATCTGTAGGCCACTCTGCCAATCTTCTCAGTGATCTCGAAAGGTCCGACATAACGCGGATTAAGCTTGCCTCGTTTACCAAAACGAACCACACCCTTCCAGGGTGAGACTTTAAGTAGCACCCGGTCCCCGGACTGAAATTCTAGAGGTTTCCTACGCTTATCAGCGTAGCTTTTCTGACGATCATGAGCTGCCGCCATTCGTTGTCGTATCTGAGCAATCTTCTCTGTCGTGTCTACTACAAGTTCTGGACCAGTGATTTGGCTGTCGCCAACCTCTGCCCCACAAAGAGGTGATCGGCATTTACGTCCGTATAATGCCTCAAACGGAGCAGCCTGGATACTGGTGTGGTAACTATTGTTATACGAAAACTCCACCAACGGTAAATGCCTTTCCCAACTGTTACCAAAGTCAATTACACATGCTCGAAGCATGTCTTCAAGGGTCTGGATGGTGCGCTCAGACTGCCCATCCGTCTGTGGATGATATGCTGTACTCATGTCTAGACGAGAACCAAATATTTGTGCATCGCTTGCCACAATTCCGAGGTAAAACGCGCGTCTCGATCAGAAATAATAGAGGTTGGCACCCCGTGCCTCGAAACTACTTCCTTCAAGTAAACGTCTGCTAAAGTAGAAAACTTATCCGTTTCCTTGACAGCCAGAAAGTGTGCAGACTTGGTCAGTCGATCCACAATCACCCAAATGGTGTCATTTCCCCGTTGAGATCTAGACAGGCCAGTAACGAAATCCATGGAAATTTGCTCCCATTTTCATGTCGGTATCTCTGGTTGTTGAAGTAGGCCTGATGGTTTCTGGTATTCAATCTTGACTCTCGCACAAGTCAAACATTTACTAACGTAGGTTGCTATGTTGGCTTTCATGCTAGGCCACCAGTACGTAGTCTTTAGGTCGTGGTACATCTTATCCGAACCAGGATGTATTGAGTAGCGAGACTTATGTGCTTCATTCATCACCAGCTCACGTAAGTTTCCATAAAGTGGCACCCAGATGCGCCCTGTTACGTAGTAGGCACCGTCTTCCCTTTGTTCTAACCGTTTCCTCGACCCTCGCAGGGACTCAGCCCTGATGTTTTCTGCTTTCAATGCTTCAACCTGGGCATATCGTATCTGAGTAGGAAGACTAGATTGGATGGTAAGTTGTAATGCTCGCACGCGCTTAGGTTTTGACTCCTTTCGGCTGAGGGCGTCGGCCACAACATTGGCTTTGCCTGGATGGTACTTGATCGCGCATTCGTAATCATTCAGGAGTTCGACCCATCGACGCTGTCGCATGTTCAACTCCTTCTGTTCGAGGATATGCTGGAGACTCCTGTGATCGGTGTAAATCGTGCACTTGGTACCGTACAGGTAATGCCTCCATATCTTGAGTGCGAAAACAACAACTCCCAATTCCAGGTCATGCATAGTGTAGTTCCTTTCGTGGACCTTAAGTTGGCATGATGCGTAAGCAATGACCTTCTCACGTTGCATCAACACACAACCAAGTCCTTGGATGGACGCGTCGCAATAAACCACAAAATCGTCTGTGCCTTCAGGCAATGAGAGGATAGGTGCGCTACAAAGTCTATTCTTTAAGTGCTGAAACGCAGACTCTTGTGCATCACCCCAACGATAGGTGACACCCTTCTGAGTTAGTGAAGTGAGAGGTTGCGCAATCTTGGAGAAATCCTTAATAAACCTTCTGTAGTAGCCTGCCAAACCCAAGAATTGGCGGATTTCTGTTGGTGTACGGGGTGCAGGCCAGTTCTTGATCGAGTCAACCTTGGATGGATCAACATGAATCCCATCCTCGTTTACCACGTGGCCTAGGAAATGGACTTCACGAAGCCAAAAGTCACATTTCGAAAACTTGGCATAAAGCTGCTCTGCTCGAAGAAGTTCCAGAATAAGGCGCAAGTGATGCTCGTGTTCCTCCTGACTCTTAGAATAGATCAGGATGTCATCGATGAAAAAAATAACAAACTTATCTAGATAAGGTTTGCACACTCGATTCATGAGATCCATGAAGACCGCAGGTGCGTTTGTCAACCCAAAAGGCATGACCAGAAACTCGAAATGGCCGTAACGAGTTCTGAATGCTGTCTTGGAGATATCCTCGTCTCGAACTCTCAACTGATGGTAGCCCGATCTCAGATAAATCTTTGAGTAGAAACTCGACCCTTGCAACTGGTCGAATAAGTCATCAATGCGCGGGAGGGGATAACGATTCTTCACGGTCACCTTGTTAAGTTCGCGGTAGTCAATACACATTCTGAAGGTACCGTCTTTCTTCCTTACAAACAATACTGGAGCCCCCCATGGCGAAGAGCTAGGACGAATAAAACCCTTGTCCAAGAGCTCTTGTAGTTGCGCGGACAGTTCTTCTAGCTCTGACGGAGCTAAACGATAAGGTGCGTGAGCTATTGGTGCTGCTCCAGGAGCTAACTCGATTTGAAACTCAAGTTGACGATGAGGCGGAAGACTAGGTAATTCCTCAGGAAATACCTCGGGAAAGTCGCGTACAATAGGTATATCTTCTATCTTCTTCTCTTTCGTTGAGGTGTCAGTAACAAGGGCTAGAATAGCTGTGTGGCCCTTTCGTAAACACTTCTGGGCCTTAAGAAAAGAGATGATGCCCACTACAGCACCACTCTTGTCACCATGAATCACAAGAGGTTCTTCACCAGAATGTGGAATGCGGACGATTTTCTCCATGCAAAGGATCTCTGCTCGGTGTTGAGATAACCAATCCATCCCAATGATGATGTCGAAACTACCAAGAACGATGGGGATAAGATCGATAGAGAAGGTTTGACCAGCTAGGACAAGTTTACAACCCTTAACTATGTGTGTGGCCTCAAGACTTTTACCGTTTGCTAGTTCTACAACATGTTTGGTGTTCAAAAGTGTTGGGGTACGCTTAAGCATCTGACTAACTTTTAATGACACGTAACTAGTATCGGCACTCGAATCAAATAAAACATTAACAAAGAAGTCATCCAGTAGAAACTTACCCATCACAACGTTGGGATCATTCCTCGCATCACCCTGACCAATCACAAAAGCTCGACCCCTGGCGCCATTGCCATCATTGTTACCCCCATTGTTGTTTCCATTCCCCTGATTGTTGTTGTTATTCTGATTCTGGTTTAGCTGGGGGCAGTTCCTCTTGAAGTGGCCTTCAGCACCACACTGAAAACATCCTTTGTTACCCTGCTGTTGTTGTTGCTGCTGGTTCTGTGGAGCCTGTTGTTGTTGTTGACGATTCTGATTTGCAGGGTATGGACTCCTGCAATCCTTTACTGCGTGACTAGGCTTGTTACTTCTATGACAGCAAACCTTGCTACACGGCCCATTGTGGTGCAAGTTACAACGGTTGCACTTAGGTTGATTTCCCCTGTACCCTCCTTGACTCTGATTCCCAGAAGACTGCTGACTGGGACTCTTGTAATCATCTGTCTTTCGCTATTGAGACTGTGGCTGAACAGATGTCGTTCCCTTGCTTGATTTTCCATCCCATTTGCGCTTGTTGTTGCTAGGAGCATCAGAAGTAGTAGCACTGATACGCTATCTGTCACACCCCCAAAATCCACTATCGGAGTATCACCGCAAGAGGCATGACATGACCAGGATCAAGCCACCAATAATATTGAACAATGTAATTAAGTAAGTAAAACCAACCACAATATAATTGGTGTCCAAAAGAAATTAACCAACTTCAAGTTAACAGCGGAAGCATAAAACGTAAGACCAAAATGTAAGTTCATAAAGTTTAAATGTTTAACATGGAACTCAGCAGTCCATGTCCCACAACGACCACTACTCCCTGTGCGAGCTCCATAAGCACCTAACGACCTGCAAGGTATGCAACAACGAGTCAACAACAAAGTTGAGCGAGTTCACAGTTGGTTGTCCAGTTTTAATGTTGTTCCAAAAATCATAAGTTGTTTCGAATACCACGAGTTATCCAATTCCTTGTTTCCCAAATCATAAACAGTGGGGGCTACCCCATGTTAACCACTAGACCCGTTACCATATCGACAACTGACTGGAGTCATGTATGTGCCCTACGTCAATGTCTATCATCATTGACTAAGTGCCTAGATCCATTAGTTCACTCCCGTCCTCTGCGGCACGGTGTGAGGCTTGTCAAACCTAAATAGCGCTATCTAACTAATGACCCGCTCGCCATTGGCCTGGCGATTAAGTCGATATAAAAATGAGGGACTTCATGATAGAGTTTTGGTCTAGCATGTTATATGTTGTCATCCTTCCTATGGAGGATGTAGGTACGTATTCTACCCAAGGAGAATACACAGGCTTAACGTTGTCATCCTTCCTATGGAGGATGTGGGTACATATTCTACCCAAGGAGAATATGCAGGTTCCGTTTTAGTTCCTTAACCCATTCCCAAACCACCGGGAATCCCATGCCTTAAAGAAAGTGTGAACTCACCTCGGTTTGGTCGGTATGATTAACTACTCGTTCAATCTACTCAATCAAAGCCTATGGTATGCACGTATACACAATCAATTTATGTCCACAAGATTCACGTATAATACAAATCACGGTGGGTATTAAATCAATGTTCACCAAATAGCACATAGTAGTTATTCAAGCTCATGCAAACCACGCTTCACATATATAACAATTCACAACAGTTACTTGTACCATCCCTATCAGTTAACTTAGTCTTAACTAACATAGTTACCCATTAACAGAGTTAGCTTAGTCAACTGTGCAGTTTACCCTCTTGACAAAACTCCCTAGTTTCGTCGCGATTCCTTATTGACGAAACCTCCAGGTTTCGTCGTGATTCCCTTTGATGAAACTCCCCTGTTTCGTCGAGATTTCCTTGGATGAAACTCTCAGGTTTCTTCGTAGCCTCCGTTGGCGAAACTCTCAGGTTTCGTCGACCTGTGAGTTTCGTCAACATGCAGGAGTTACGTCAAATTAACAGTTAATCACACAGAAACCCTAATTACTAATTAACAGCAGCCATCATAATCATTCGATCATACAGTTATCTCTCCAAATACAGTAAACATCAATTGCTATTCAACATCATTCCAATAACATCACGGCACTTAACATTTAGTACGAACCCTAAATCATAAAACAACTTTATACGATCTAGATTACACATATAGGTATTCGATAATCAGGTCCATTCAATACAATACAACCAGCCGGACAGATTCATGAGTATCCATTAATGACTGTTCCTTTAGATTAAACCTAAGTGATTTCGTCGATGATTTCTACCAACATACAATCCTACTCATTCAAATATCCGAGTTAACACATTACCATGAAAACATATCAACATTCATAACCAGGAAATTAAGTGAGACAGTAATAATAACACTAACCGTGATGAACAGAGATTAGAACAAAGGACTGGAACGTTTCAAGGATGATGATGATAGTGATTGCCGTCAGTTAAGAGAGAGAGAGAGAGAGAGAGCTAGGGTTTTTCAATGGAACAGTTACGTGACAATTGATAAGCGTTCTAACTAATATACCCAAGACATAGTACTGGGCCCTTACTGGGCTTCGAAGAAACCCTGGGCCTGCGAAACTGTCACGTTTCGTCGTGAGGAGCATGACGAAACCCCATGTTTCGTCGTGATGAAGGTGATGGCGAAACCTTATGTTTCGTCGAGATGGTTGTGGCGAAACCCTAGTGTTTCACTAAGTGATCCTTAACTTTTAAATAATACATAAGTTTATAAAAACCAAACACATTAACACATTAATCATATAAATACTAACATAATATCTCAACATATAACAAACGTGCACAATTAAAGGGCAACAAGTCATGCAAACATAATTGTGAAACAAATAACGTGTCGGGGAAAGACCTTGAAAACTCGAGTTGTCACACCATCCCCAACTTGAAAGAAATTTCGTCCCGAAATTTAGCACGTAGTCACTGAGGAAGCTAGTTAGGTTGCGTTGTTTCCTGGTTTTCCTGGGGTGTCACATACACAATTATAATACCTTCATCGTCACTTATGCAAATCATTCCGAAATGAGTAAACCCTCATTTTGACCCGTTTGATCGACTTAACGAAAACATTTACTTCTACATACCCATACCTTTCTAAACTCCAATATCATACCTAAATAACAAGTACATAACCGTACTTTACTACATTAAGGAGTGATTCTGGATAATCACTCACTTGGTACTAATACTTGATATCATCTTCAAATTCACGTTTTGACACAACTAGTAACATTTATCATGCAAGGAATCTCTTTACTACTAAAGAGGGAGTCCGGGAAATACTTACCTCGTGCGTCCGAATTCATGTATAGTTTCCGTGTTTACCCTTGACCCGTTGTCCTTCCATGCTTGTGTCCATGTTGACATGGCTCCTATCCGTACAAGTAGTCACATTCATAACATAATTAGCATACGTACACCCATTCAACTATGTCCAAAAGCTCATTCATGGCATTTATAGATATTTGACTTTCAAAAGTCAAATGTCCAGCTTATATAAATACATTCAAATTAAGAATATGCATCTGTCTTAATATAGTAGACTATAGTGTAAACATCATTCGCGTTTCACACTTATATTGTACGATATGTAAATTTACAAGATCATTTAATCATATTCACATACACATTCCATTCCGTTCATACTAGCATCCTCATAATTTAACGCCAACATCATTTAAGTTTACTCTTTTCTAGGATTCTCATTCGTTCCATATTATTATAGTCACTATACTATGGACATCATATACATTCCCTACTCACGTAGCAAAACACACATACAACAACATCACTTTCACCCCTTGATCCTTACAACAAAATCAACCACACTCATAAGGTGTATCATATATTCAAGCATAGATTACAAGCTCCTAATGCACGCTTCTACCACAGCATACTAACAAATTCCAATTTCCACATGAACTCCATCTAAAACACACTTCACATATTAGTTTGCTAACAATTACATCATAATCACTTTCTATACATATTTACTCAAAACTTGTATACTATTCCACATATTTGTTCTCTTAAGCATTTCATCGAACACTTGGCGGGTTTCGCATTAATAGATTATATTGTACCAGTAATTCATGTTTACCTCCTACTTCTTTCTTTCATTCTTTCAATGACACAAAACATCAACTAACTCATATCATATTCAATCCATCAAACAAGATATCATCTACAATGTTACGTCAATCACCAACATCATATTAATTTGTATATAGTTCTTTACCATCTTTATCATTCCATAGTTAATAGTGGGTTTTCCCCCAAATCATCAATGTAGTCAAAACTAAACATACTACAACTTCTACATGTTAATATAAACTAGTATTCATCTTCAATTTCATACAACATTCACATTTCACATAAAACCCATTTCATCAAACATTGCTAAAACATAAAATTTGACTTACCATGTGTTAAGGACACTTAGGTGATCACGAATCCCAGTTCATGCACAAGCTCAGACTTGAATTTCCCTTTCAATTTGCACATTTTGTGATCTAGGGTTTGACCCCCGTCTCCTTCCTCTCCTGGTCGTGACATCGACACCCACACACACATCTAGTGTGTGTTTTGGGTTTTAATGTTAATTAAACAAAAACTTTCCCCTTTTTGGCAACCTTGGCCCTTCTAGTTGTTACTTGATCACAATTTTAGAAAATTCCTTCCCTTGATTGTTTTGTTAGACATTTAACCAAGTTTAATGACTTAGTT